>JADRCH010000035.1:3668778-3695960 GCA_019843965.1 Rhynchomys soricoides | reverse complement strand
GATTCAACCTAAAATGTGTATCAGGCGTCACATATCATCAGCACAACTGAAGAGGTGCCCAAGGAGAGAAGAACTGATGCAGAAATGTACTTAGGGCATACCTATTAGCTATATGCTATTGTTCCTAAATGGAAGGGTATTGCTCTGCTTCCTACATCTGGAATGGAGAGAGATGTGGAAGAGAAATGAGCCCTTCTGGATATTAATTTCTAGGAAGTGCTAAGGTCCTGAACGAGTAAGGGCAGCGCTTAATCCCCAAATACAAAATATTCTAATGTTGAAGGTTCCCTTTAGTTTCAGGGAAATCAGAAAAGGAAGTGGGCATTGTCTTAATGACTTACCATCGGCTTTGTTTTGATGAGAATGTGGCCAAGTAAGTTCGCGAGAGAGATTCTTCTGAGCATGGAGTCTAGAACCTCTTATGCATTTGCAGTTGTTTGGCAAAGGAGAGGTGGCAAAAGGTGGGGGCAAAAGGTCACTGTGCTTACAGAACAGCTCCAGTTATGCCAGCCTGCCTGCTCCACCTCCAGAGGCTAAGTGCAACCAGAGTGTCCGAATGGCCATTTTGTTACCTTCTGTGGTCCCAGTAAAATACAGAAATTTGAAAAACCAAACCAAACCAAACCAATAAACCTAAGTCTTTGGGACAATTAAAAAAAAATCTAGAAAAATAGTGAAGGATGGTAAGTTTACTTCAGGATCACATAGTGGCCTCTGCACCAGGCCAGCTGTTTTGGAATATTTGTGCCACACTCTTAGTTCTTAGTTCTTGTCATCCTTGACTAACCCAACAATGCATCTTTAAGGAGTCCCCTATGTTGGGTGAATGAATCTGGCTCTATACAAAAGGAAAGGTCAATTCCTTCATGGCTGTGGTCTCTACAGAGCATCTACATGCTCTGATCTCTGTCTCTAGCAGGATTGCTAAGTGCCAGTACAGCTTTGCTTTTCTGCTCTACAAAATGCATAGTAGTCGTCCATTATCACTACATTATTCTAAGGACATACTCTACATGATCTCAGCTGTAGTCTTGTGACATAGATATAATCAATCATAGTTTGCAGATAAGAAAATGGAGATCTCTAGAGAGTATAAATAATCTGCTTAAGGTCATTGTCATAATGGGTGCTAAATCGGAGTACTAATCAAGTTTTCATTATCTTAAAGGTCACTTCATCTTATCTAGTTACAGCTGCTTGGTTATTGGAACTGGTTTATGCGATGGTTCATATCAACCATCAATTTGACAGGATCTAGAACCACCTAGGACAGCTCTGGGCACACACGTGAGGGATTTCCTAGATTGGGTTAATGAATGTCAGACGATACATCTTAAATGGAGACAGAATGAGTTCGAAGGCTGAGTTCCCAGTCTAAGTAAGAAGAGTGCAAGTTGAACAATACTTCTTGACTGGGGTGGTGTGACAGCTGCCTCGTGCTCCTGCTGATGGAATTGTCTCAGAATGATGGGCCATACCCTCAAGTAAGCCCTCCGTAAAGCTGCTTTTATTGAGTGTTTAGTCACAGCAATGAGAAGAGTAACCGACGTTTGTTTTGGTTTTTGTTGTCTCTCTTCATTCCCAGATACAGTTTTCAAAAGAGGAAAAGATTCTCTCAGTGCCTGTCCCATGCCCCCTTGGCCTGACATGGACTGTGCCTACTCTTAGAGATGTTCAAAGACCGAGTGAACTTCTAGAAGTCACTTTGGGGAAGATTCAAGTTCAATTGTGGTGGACTTTTATGAAATGCTAAATTGTTAAATCTGCTCTATGCTCCCAAGCAGGTACACGAGAGGCCCCTGTCTTAGTCAGGGTTTCAGTTCCTGCACAAACATCATAACCAAGATGCAAGTTGGGGAGGAAAGGGTTTATTTGGCTTACGCTTCCAATTGCTGTTCATCATGAAAGGAAGTCAGGACTGGAACTCAAGCAGGTCAGGAAGCAGGAGCTGATGCAGAGGCCATGGAGGAATGCTGCTTACTGGCTTGCTTCTCCTGGCTTTCTCAGCCTGCTTTCTTGTAGTACCCAAGACTACCAGCCCACAGATGGTACCACTCACAAAGGGCCCTCCCCCCTTGATCACTAATTGAGAAAATGCCTTACAGCTGAATCTCATGGAGGCATTTCCTCAAGTGAAACTCCTTTCTCTGTGATAAGTTCAGCTTGTGTCAAGTTGACACACAAAACCAGCCAGTACAACCCCTCACCACTTGCTCTTATGTTCTGGATCCCAGATGGAAACACACCACCACCACACACACACACACACACACACACACCCTTGGCCACTCCTGAACCTCCACATGGCTAACACACTCCCCGCTGATATTCCTGAGTTAACACTTACTAAATATTGTGTCTTTGCTGCCCTGGACCCTGCTGGGGCCCTCCTGGGGCCACTTTCCCCTTGCACCTACATTTCAGCTGTCTCTCCCTTCTGTACCTTCCTGGCATGACCCATCTCCTATGCCTTTCTCATGGTGGAATCTTCTTCCTTCTCTCCTGAGTTTCTTGCCCAGGAATTCTAAATGTCCTTCTCTGTCTCCTTGCCCAGCCTGGCAACTTTATTTCCCAATCAGAGCCGACTGAGGACAGGGACCCTCAACAGACATGTGGGTTCCCGTGTGATTTCTGGAGCCAAAATAACACAAATAGCATTAGGACCAATCCAAAACATCTTTGGAGTCTACTTTGTAGACTATTTTCCTGTGTGATGTTTTTTTTCCATTTGGGGTAAAATTTTCACTAGCTTGTATTCACTGTTAAAAACAATGAGCTTCCTTATCACCCCAATGATGCTATAAAATAAGTGGTTTTATGATCAAGAAAGCCAGGGCTCTGAGTGAGACTATGAATTGTCCAATGTCACCCACCTCCTAGATCTAGTCTAGGAAACATATCCTGGGTTTTTTGCCACAATGCTTGCATTGACTTACATGGTTTTTTAGCCTCTGATGTTTCTCTCATTCATTCTGTCTTTTGTATTATATTCTAAATTAGTTTCTAATAGCCTGGCTCAATATGGCGATCATTTAATTATCACAAATTCCTTAGTGGGTCACAACTCTTTGCAGATTCAGTAAGGCACATGGGCCTTCTCCATAGGATGATGCAATTTGCTGTCCTTGACTACTCTCCCTCCACGTTGTCGTGTTCTTGGTCCTCTAGAAGTCTTAGTGTGCTTCCATTGCTGTCCCTGTCCTGACACCTTTATGCTGTGTCAGTGCCTGAGACTTTCTTCCTCTGATACTCATTGTGGAAGTTTCATCTGTTTCCAACATTTGACTCCAATATCACCTCCAGATACTGTCCCTGGACAATATCCAGCCTGTTACTACAGGTGTGTGTGAGTATGTGTGTGTGTGATTTTGAACTAGTTCAGTTATGCCTTCAATGGGAATTACAGTGATTAATGCAGAGAACTGAGGGTTAAATGAGTTAATTCCCATAAAGAACTTAGAATAGTGCTCAAACACACTAATTTATTGATATTGTGACGTGTCTCTTCGATATCGAGAACAATGCACTTTTCATTCTGTTGTACTTAGCATAATGTTTCGCATATATTTTTGCATCAAATAAATGTCTGATAGATCAAATTGATTTTCAAACCCTGTTGGGTGACAATCAATCAATCTATCTTCCTTCCTTTCTTTCTTTCTTTCTTTCTTTCTTTCTTTCTTTCTTTCTTTCTTTCTTTCTTTCTTGCCAGTGTAGCATTTGTTCGAGTTCATATGAAATTCAGAGTTAACAGATCATCATGTACTTTCATATAAATGATCAGGCAGTGGTGTCTTTCTGTGCTCCCCAGAGCTTGAACGCTTTGACGAACCCTTGTTTCTATCCCTCCCTTTACAGCCTCTGCCTTACCAGAGATCAGGCTCCAGGCCAAGAGACCCATAAGCGGGGGACTACAGCTGCCCAGCTCTCCAACCTCACTGCCTTAGTGTAACAATGCTGGAGACAAGAAGAGCGAACTGGGGTGGGGTGGGCTGGGGTGTCAAGGACACCATAAGAAGACCAAAAGAGTTAACTAACCTGGGCCCATGGGGGCTCACAGAGGCTAAAGAGCACACAGGGGCTAGACCTAGGCCCCTTTTTGTAGCAGATGTGCTGCTTGGTCTTCATGTGGGTCTGTCTTAGTTAAGGTTTTACTTCTGTGAACAGATACCATGACCAAGGCAACTCTTATAAGGACAGCGTTCAATTGGGGCTGGCTTACAGGTTCAGAGGTTCAATCCATTATCCCAGGGGGAGAGCATGGCAGAATCCAGGCAGGCATGGTACAGGAGGAGCTGAGAGTTCTGCATTTTTATCTGCAGGCTGCTAGCAGAATACTGAATTCCAGGTAGCTAGGATGAAAGTCTTAAAGCCCATGCCCACAGTGACACACCTACTCCAACAGGGCCACACCTTCTCATAGGGCCACTCCCTGGCCAGAGCATATACAAACCATTACAGGATCCCCTAAAAAATGGAGCTGAGGCTGTCTCTGACTATGTTGCCTGCCATTGGATCCCTTTTCCCTAATTGGTCTGTTTGGGTGTTTGTGGGAGAATGTGCTTAGTTCTACTGCAACTGGATGTCCCAGGGTGGGGCAGTACCCTAGGGGGCGTGTGTCTCCTTTTCTGGGAGCAGGGAAGTATTTGAGGGGAGGGACTTGTAAGGTTGTAAAGGTGGCCTGGGAGGAGGCAGGGGCAGAGTGGTGATTGGAACTTAAAGTTAATAAAATAAAATTTAAAAAATCCTAGAGACAGCAAATTTCCCATCACAAGTATCAAGGTTGTGCCTGGGAGCTTCATGACTTCCATCCTGTGCACTTTCCACATGCTTGCCAACTCATTCACTCAATCATTTATTTAGCATTATTAAACACTATCTTTGTTCCACACACCCCACGCACCCCACGCACCCCAGGGGAACCCTTCTAAGAGATGCTCAAGCTGTTTTGACTGTAACTCAGAGTAAGAAGTAAGTGTGCTTTGCACACTGCTTTTACTTCAACTGTAACACTGAAATTAAGTTGCATGAGCAATGGCCCCTCCGTGTGAGAGTACTATTTCTTCCATCCTGTTAAAAACAAACTGGTAAAGACCGACTAAAGTGATTTCATGGGTGGTAACTCATAATTTGGAAAGGATTTCTGTATAGGATAATGGATAATATTCTATTTTACAAAACGATTTGGATTACCCCATTATCTCTGCACTAAATGTATGCATTATTACACTATCAATAGAGGAGTCAAACGTTCTATCGTGGGAAGCCAGTCATCACGAGCAACGTTATTCTCAAGGAAAAATGTTTCCAGGGCTTCCAATAACCAACTCACCAGGCTATCTTTGATATATCCTGCTTTCCAAATTCCAAGCATTTGGGTAAAAGTTTTAGCATCTTACACTGTGCATATTGCATGACATTTTTTTTTTTTAAACTTTTAAACAATGTGCCTGACTTTGCGTTTATTTCTCTCCTGTCATGTGCTCATAGCAAGGCCATATTTTGTGGATCTTTTCAGTTTTGTGTTTTTGTCAACTCTACCCTTTGAGAAAGTTCTACTGTCAGTCCTCCCAGCTCCTCCCTCTCATTTGCCTGTTAGATTAGTTGGTACACTAGAGTGGATCTGTTAAAAGACTCTTGCACCATCTGATCCACTTGGTCATTCTACTGGGCATCAAGCATCTGAGAAAACAAAACAAAACAAAAACCCATTTGGTCAGGCTGTTTCTAAAGCAAATAACTCAGGCCAGCTTGGCTGTAGCTTGAGATGGGTGACTTATTATTAGAGAGGAGTTTACTTTGAGAATGATAGCGCCCCTTGCCACAGCTGGGCTTTCTATGAGGATTATTTGAATTCTAAGCTAATGGATACTGAGTTTGTCCCATAAATCCATAATTTTTATTTAAGGGCCAGTTGAATTGCTACCACATCTGAGCCATTGTGTATGCAAGGACAACTCTGCTTACCTTTGTGCCGGCTGCTTTTAAACACCGCATGTGGTCTACATGTGCACATTTTATTTATAGGAATGTTTGGCCCCATTATGATTACATCTGTCTAATGGTTTCTTGCTGAGAAACCGTTAGATGATTCCCTCCCCCCCTTTGTATTTTGATAAGGAAAGACTGGTGTTTCATAGCTGCCAAATGGCCAGTGCTGGCGGCAAGTCCCAGGGAGCAGGGGCTGGAGCTTAACTCTTTGACACATCCTTTTGTTTGGCTCTTTCCACCTGAGAGTCCACATAGACATTCATGTTCGGGAGCTTCTACCTCTATACAGTTGTCTTTGAAGGCAGCTGACTTGCAGAATGGCAACTTTAATTTTCTTTTTTCTTTTTCTTTTTGATTTTGTGATGAATAATGACTGTGCTTCTCATATTTGGTGTATTTTAAACATAGGCTGGGACTCTTTCTCCAGATACCTGTAATTCACTAATGGTTCCTTTCAAGCCTCTACATTTTGAAACCAAAGTGGAACCTGTATTGTGCCCCCCCGTGCCCACCTGAGACTCAGTTCTTCCTTCCAAGTCTTTGCCATCCGGTCCTATCCAGTCTCTTTTCTCTTAGAATTTACAGGGGAGTTCTCTTTGTTTCTCTCTCTTCCTTCTCCTCTCTGGCAGGGGTTCTCAACCTGTGGGCCACAACCCCTTTGGGGGTCACGTATCAGATATCCTGCCTATCAGATATATATCTGCTTACCTTTGTGTTAGCTGCCTCTAAACACAGAATTACGATTCATAACAGCAGCAAAGTTACAGTTTTGAAGTAGCAACAAAATAGTCTTATGGTTGGGGTCACCACAGCACGAGGAACCGTCTTAAAGGTTGCAGCATCAAGGAGGCTGAGAATCACTAGGTTATGGATAACCTATCAGCGATGGCTGTTCATTCTCCCCTGGATTTGTAGCTTCAAGGTTCGTATAGTCTTCACTCACTGACATGACAAACATTGAGTTCCAAGGAGCAGTAGACCTGTGGCGATACCACAGCCTTCCACGTCTCCCTGCTCCTCAGTCCTGCTGATGCTGTGTGCATAGCCCTGCGCCCTTTCACCCCACTTTCCCAGTTTCTGGTTTCTGAGGCCATCTGCTGGGTGCCTCACCTCGCCTAGTTCAGTTCACTCTCTGTTTTTTGTTTTCTCGGCGTCCTTGCACGTCAGGTATAAACTCTTTTGGGACCTGCCACCCTCTGATCAACCTGTGTCACTCTTCTTCCCTTCCTGACTGAACCCTATTCAATGGTCAGGACTGCAGCAAGGAGAAAGCCTTAGAGCAGCAGACTCCCTCATCCCTTATCTGAGTTACCCTCATTACATTCATTTTTGCTTTGTGCCTCAGTTTTGTAAGCTGTAACCATGAGACAGCCACGATCTCTGTCCAACTGAGTTGCTATGAGGCTAAGTTAAAATGGCAGTTGGCATGTGTAACAGGAACTGCCATTTTGATTATAATCCTTTATCTTGGCCTTAGTTGGTGGTTCTAGAACATGGTATATGTCTCTTCTGCATCCTCCATGGTGCTGAACAAAATAGAGGTGTTCAATAGATGCTTATTTAATTCCAAAAACCTTCCGTATGCCGTTTGAGCTGAATCTAGGAACCGATTTATTTCTGGATATATTTAATTTTATTTCATAGAAATGTGACAGCCATGTTTAGTGACTTGCTCTTCAGTCTATGGAATACATATTGCAGCTAACAGGCTGCGGGTGTATGATGATGATGGTGATGGTGATGGTGATGGTGATGGTGATGTAGATGTACTTTTGCCCACGACTGTGGCAGAAACAGAGCTTGAAGAATGTGCCAACTATAAATACGACTTAAGTGAAATTCAGCCATAGATTGCAATATAATTAAATCCTGAGTGTTTTTCATTTTTCAATTGTTTTGCAAACGTGTACCCTCGATGGAGGTCAAGCCGAGCAAAGCCATGCAGTAAAGTCAAGGACTTATTCATGAGACTCATATTTTCCAGGCTGTTTGTGAATAATCTGCTCAGAAGCTGGATTAGGTTACTCCAGAAGTAATTTACTCCAAAGAACACTCACTCAGTGGGCTTCCCTATTATGTCCTCAGCGGGACAGAGGCAGCAATGATGCCTAGCTTCCCTGGAAACTCTGTGTGCTGTCGGGATGCCTGGAAGTTTGCCTTCACTGCCAGTATTTGAACTTAAGTTCAGTATTTGAACTGGAAGTTAAGTGCGGGTGATTATAGTGAGGCCCACCGGGCTGACGGCTACAGCTGTAGTGCTTTGAACTACAAAGAACAGGCAGCACGAATCCCAAGCCGTGGACTCCAGGAGTAGCTCACCCACATACAGGCCGCCTGCCGGAGGAAATGCCCTTCTCTCTGTCCACTTCCATGCCCTGAACATGAAAGTGTTCGTGTCCCATGTGCTCCACTTACCCGAATGATGTAAGGCCCCAGTGTGGTAATAGACACCAGAGTCTGTTATGACTGGTCAAGCATTCTACAACTGTGAATTGCTGATTCTGCTCCTGTAATGAAGGGAGCAGACACCTAAGGCTCCCACGGGGTGTCCTGGGCATGCAGGGACTTGCTACTGAAGGGACAGTTAGTGGCAGTACAAGTAGGAAAGAATAAATGATGCTTCTTTGTGAAAGGCAGGGAGGGAAAGATGAAGCAGTTGCAGTTTACTGCTGGAGCCAGGACTTCTAAATCCAGTGGGTAGATGGCTAGCTATACACCATTATATGTCTAATTCGGTGCTTTGCTTGGGTTTAAGGGTGCTGACAGCCTGAATTCCAGGCAGTCTAGTGGTCCTATGGTTTTGTCTTATGGAGGTATCTTTTCCCATGACGATTCTACTCAGTTTGGAATGATTATAAATCCAACTACGATGATTTAGATTTCTTGGGAAGACTGTCGGCATGAATGGGTCCCCAGTAGTCACTGAAGTTCAAATCTTGCCTTGGTCAGGATCTAAATTAATCTAGAGAAAGTGCTTGATTTCTTTTTAATTTTTTATGATGTTTGATATGTTATCTAGTTTATCCTACTCGGGGAAGCCCAATAAAGGGTACAAAGGATGGCAGGGATAGTTTGCCTCATGGAGCTCATAGCCAGGCAGGGGAGCCTGGCTGCCCCAAAGCTCCAGTTCCCTTTAGAAGTGGGTTTTTCAAATTATACACAGAAATCTAAAGATTTGGAAGTAGGATCCACATATAGAGAGAAGGAATGCTTGTCTTTCAGTGTCTGCGCCGCCTCACTCTGGATAGTGTTTCCTGACTCCACCGATTTACTTGGAAATACCATGATGTCTTTACAGCTAGATGGAATTCCACTGTGTATCAGCAAAGCAGAAGAGAACCATTGTGAAAGAGGCGACCATTAATTTATAGCCTCATCTGCAATGTAGCACTTGCTAACCTGGGCTACATGGCTACATGGGCTAGCTCAGGGGCTCACATGACACAGTTTTCCCAGGGGACACCTTTAAGGTACCTGGAAAGAACCTGATGTCCTCAAGATGGACGAGGGATGAGGCAGTATCAGAGTGTGGGTGTGAGAAAGTAACTTTTTTCTCTCTGCAGTTATATACACAGAATTGGGCTGTGCAGTCCTGTTGACTTCTCTTTTCTACTCTGTTCTCTCAGTAGGCTTCAGAAAGGGTTTTTTGTGAACTTTAGCTCTCCCAAGTCATTTCTACCCAACAAACCTGTTCTTGATGTTCATTTAAACCAAATTTCATGCATATTAAAATGTATCATCTAAGTCTATGGAATAGAAGAAAATCTTGGTGTCAGCTCTTCATCCAATAAAGAATTCACAGCCATTACATGCAAAGAACTAAAAAAAAAAAAAAAAAAAAAAATCAAACAATAAAAGAACAAATAACCCAGTAAAGACAGGATAAAAGGCAGTTCTTAAGAGAAGCACAGATCCAATATATACATGAAAATGCTCAGCATTTTAGCTCTCAGGAAGATGCAGACAGAAGCACTAGAGTGTCTGTCTTATCCCAGTACCAAGGAAATTTTGTGAGGGCAGCAGAATGGGATTTAGTGTAGACACCATGTAAACAAGCATGGTCGATCCTCCAAGACTAAAGATAGAATTCCCGTATGATCCAGCTATAGCATTCTGGGTATATACCATAAGGATTCAAAGCTAGCATATCATAGAGATAACTGCAGCTCAGTGATTTTATGGCATCATTCCCAAGGTATGGAGTCAGCCCATCAATGGATGGGGCGATAAAGAAAGCATTATATATAATACTATATATATATATATATATTTTTTTTTTCATTCATTCCACAGACTGTTGTTTAACCATCCACAAAGAAGAAAAGAGATCATGTCATTTATGGAAAAATAAATAGAAGGTCACTATGTTAAACAAATAAGCCAAGTCTCAAAAGACAAATGCCATGTTTTCTTACGTGTATTCTAGATCTCTAAAACAACAACAACAACAACAACACCACAAAAACCCCATTAAGATATAAAGATGATGATTTGCAAAATGTAAAGAGGTCGGGGAGGAGGGACAAGAAATATCAACGAGAGATAGGTACATTAATCAAAGATGTATACATATGTATACACACACACATGTGAAAATGTCACAAGGAAAGCTGTTCTTTTGTACAAATCGCGAACACCAATGCAAAGAATAGCGCTTTAAAAAGTGTTGTCTGTCTGTTAGGAAAACCTACAGGGAGTAGGTTTACATCTCCCTGGACTACAGGGAGATGCCAGACACACACAGAGCCACATCTGGACAGGAAGATACACAGACAGATGGACACATGGGTATTAGCTCCTGGAACAGCCAGGAGGATGATCCCATGTCATGACCAGCAGTTAAGCGAATCCAGAAACCACAGTGCTTGTATTTCTCAGCTTTGCTCTCAGGCTTCATGTGTGTTTGCGTACACAAGACCACATGCACAGAGGCTTCTTAGGGGTTAGCAAGCTGGTTTTGTTTTCCTTTTGAGCTGACCTTTTGCCTCCAGTGCAGGGAGTTCCTAAGAACATAGCTGTGTGGGACTTTCACGGTCTCCCATCTCATTCTGCAAATAGAATAGAATAGAAACTGGCTTCATTTTTTTTTTTTTTTTAACATGTATAAAGAAACAGTGCATCTGATTTCACAGGCAGAAAGGAATGATTGGAAAGCTTCCAGCCAGGGCCTGGGGAAAGCCCTAAAATTATCCTCTGCCTTATGGACTGTCCAGATTGTTTGTACGTGTGGCTGGGGAGGCTGGGGGCAGGGAAGAGAGATTTGGGAAATAAAATGTTTTCGTGCCCAGATGCTGTGAGTACATCAGATGGCTGGGTGCGTCCTTCCGATGACTACTGTGATTTTTTAGGAGTCAGTTTGCTCGGTGTCAGGTTTGAATGTCCAGACAGCTGGACGGACCCTCTGGAGTTCCTTGGTAATGCAGCCCTCTCTTTCTGTATACTAGGTGGGCGTTTCCTAGGTGCAGATGCTTCTAGAATAATCATAAGGGCTTCTCTTGTCTTGAATTGCATCTTTGATTTTAAATTGCTGTGGGTTAAGGTGACTAAGAAATAGGGTCTCACTTAGGAGAGCTAATGGGTAATAAACAACAACAACAATAATAATAGTAATAGTTCTTTAGAATTTACAAAGGCACTTTACATTATTCTGTTAGAAACGGAAGAACTGTAGGGAGCTATTTTACCTTATTTCAGGTGAAAAACAACAGGATGCAGAGAACTGGAAACAGCAGCAGCAACAACAATAACAATAAATAATAAAAAAGATAACTTGGATCTAAAATTATCTAGCCAGTTTTTCAGATAATAAAAATAATTTCCTGCCTTCTAAGACATGTCTCCTCTTTAAAAAGGATTTCTCTTTAAAATGCTTACTGGATGTACATGTTTGTGAGGGTTCAAGGATGCTAGGAAATAAAGATTTATTCTCCAAAGGGTGTAAAGCTGCAGGTATGAAGGGTGAAGAAGCCTAGAGAGTCAATGAAGACTAATAATAGTGTATTCCATCTGGGATTTATGCCGAGAGAATATATTTTAGGTGCTCTCCACATATACAAAAAGGGTAACCATGTGCAGTGACAGATAATGATACGTGTGTTGATTTTCACCGTATATATCATGATGTTACATTATAAACCTTGCATGTAAAGTGCTAGAGTCAAAGAATATTCTGATGGAAATAGCCTTCACATGGTATTCTTTGAAAGAGTGTGGGCCAGCACGGCTGTTTAAATCCCACCCAGGGAAGGGTGTGCCTGGGTAATAGAAAAAAAAAAAACATTATTTAAATGAAAATATTTTTAAGGGCCTTCCCATTTCTGGACATGCAGATAAATAAGTTAACAGATGACAGCATCCTGGTGATACAGTTCCAAAGTCACTCCAAGGCTTTGTGCCGTGCCATTAGCATAAATCATGTCCGCTCTTCTCCATCCCCTCCCCTCTCTGACTTCCTTTTGTCACGGTGCAGGCCACCCAAGCTGTGAACTGTGGAGAATAGTAGTATTTTCTCTCAAGAAAATATTTCTAAG
Source organism: Rhynchomys soricoides (assembly GCA_019843965.1). NCBI lineage: Eukaryota > Metazoa > Chordata > Mammalia > Rodentia > Muridae > Rhynchomys > Rhynchomys soricoides. The sequence goes on along the minus strand of JADRCH010000035.1, from coordinate 3,683,439 downwards.
GTGCAAGCAATTGGGTGACTCCCCAGGATCTTACACTGTGTGGTTTCCCGTCTTGTAGGAAGTCGAGGCTGTTATAGTGGGAAGGAATAATCAAAGCAGTTTATAGCTCAGTGCTTTATAGATCTTGACGCATGTTGGCCAAGTCCTCGTAATGGTCTCTGAAAGATTATCATTTCCATTGAAGGATTTTGAGGCTGAGGTTCAAAGAGGGGGAGCAGACATCCTGGCATAACCAGGTGGGACGAGCCAGAGCTGAGACGTCAGCTCCAGGTCTCCCACTCTTGTCTCTCAGGCAGCTGTGATGCTTTCACCAGTGTGAGGAGACTTTCGAGGCCCAGACCTGTCATTCATCCTGAAGAGGGTGTCAGCATCCAGTGAAAGGGCGGTTTCCCGCTTCTGTCTGAGACTACCCTTCACTGATCACCCTCTGGAGTTTATGTTCAAATCTCTACTCTGTTCCTTGCTTGCTATTTGTGTGACTGTGGGCACATTATTTAACGTTGTGACTCTTTAAGTATTCTCATTTAAAGTGCAGATGGACAGCACTGACTATAAAACTGAATAAAAACATGATGCAGTGCTAAGTGTGATGTATGCATGTAGTTAACATTAGATGTTCTCTTTCTTTATTTTGTATTTTGTAGTTGGCCTTGATTTACATGTTGGGCTGGATCCTTCAAATGTCCTGATTAATTTTTGATTACATTATTTATTTATTTTGCGTGCATGTTGGGGGTTGCACATGCCACACTGCACTTGGAGATCAGGAGTAATGTCAAATTGTGTGTGTGCATGCATGCATTTGTGTGTGTGTGTGTGTGTGTGTGTGTGTGTGTGTGCATGTGTTGAGTGGACATGTGATAAAAATGGGAAAGGGCAAACAAGGGCCTCATACATGCCTTGTGTTTGGGCTGCATGGAAACCAAGATCATTCCACAGCGCCTGCAGCAATAGGCTGCAGGATAAGCCAGCGTTGGTTTTCTTCTTGAAGTCTTGAGTCTCTCATGTTCCATATACGTGTCAGCATTGGAAAGAATTGAACAGGAGAAAGGCTAGTTCTCTGTCTCAATTTTCCTAAGCAGGTTTGACTTCTAAGCACAAAAAACAGGGACTCATCTTGAGCTGAGATAAGACACAAAACCACCATACCTATTCTAGTTAAAGATTTCATGAGCACAGCTTTTTGTTTGTTTGTGTTTTGCTTTTTCTAACATTATTCCAGGTGCAGCAACATTACTTGAAATATTTTTTCAAATATAGTTAATTTAGAAGAAATTATCTATCCTAAATTGGTACCATACACAGGTAGGATATTATCATGTGTACTAGATTGCTTCCAAGACAAACCTAAGCATCTAAAATAGCAGGAAGGGTGACTACACGAGAGCTTGCATCCAGTTGTACAACCCTTTTCAAACCAAGGCAGTTTAATGGATTTTCTGATTTTGCTTTGCTGTGTCTCAGAAAATGCCATTCCTTACGTATAAAGTCATCAAAATGACAAAATCTTGCTCAGCCTTTGTGCAGATTGAGTGAGAGGGGACATGTTAGGGAAGTAAGTAGCACTGGCAATGTTTCTCTCCACGGTGATGGACACGCTTCTTGTCCTTCCTAGACTACAGATCTAAATAAGCCAAACCTCCATCTACTGTTTCCTCTTTTACCCTGGAGCACTGTCTGTAGTGTGGCATGATTCCACATGTGTAGTCCATCAAAGGGTTAATAAGGTTGTGCTTCAATCTTTCTGGTTGGCTGGTACTCTTAAAAAATCACACACACATGCAGGCGCGGGCGTGAACACTCGCACGCCACGTCCAAAGCAACTAATTAGAGAGAAGGAATATAGAAAATCAATGTTTACTAACATTGACATTTCATCTAACTTAAGCAATTGATTTGCTTACATTCTTTGTGGAATCCTGTGGAGGTCTAGGATTATTTCAGATGAGTACTTCACAAGGTTCTAACGGGTTCCTGGCGTCAGCGGGGGATGTTATTTGAACACTAGATCTGTAGACAGAATTCAGAAGGGATTCAGCATAGTACACTGGCTCACTGGATGAGCAGATTACACTCGTGACATCTCTAAGAAACTTCAGGTGAAGTGTACCATGGAGAAGCTATCACGCTTCACAAGAGAGGAAGAGACTGCTAATTTCTCTTCCCAGTTCTTAGCCATCTGTCCTGAGCTCCAGGAAGTGAACTTTCATACTGGGCATCAACAGGACTCTTTTGCTTCAGAGTCTGTCTGTCTGTCTCCATACTCCCACTGGTTTTATATCTTTGCAATATATGTGTGTGTGTGTGTGTGTGTGTGTGTGTGTGTGTGTGCTGTGAAAGACCAAAAACCAGTGGGAGCAGAAACCATAAGGAAAAGACATTTGCTACCTCACATTTCTTAGTGGAGTCTCTTTCCCCTGTCCTTGTCCCTCCAGTTAAGATCACAGCTCCCGTGTGGCATGGATCTCTCCACTTAGGCCCTCTGTCTCCAGCTGTCTGCAATTTTCTCTTCTTTGATCCTTTAGGGGTGGGAATCTGGTGTGTTCTCCAAGATATTGCACTGTGTCTGGAGACTTTCCTGTACTCTTCCTACATCTCTGTAAATCGTCAAGGTTTTATTGAACTTTCCTTAAAGCATATCACTTGAATATACCAAGTACTTTGATCGATCAGGAATTTAAATGATAGAGGAGCAAAAGCAACCTCTTGTTTTCCTTGTCTTTTATGTTGTTGAGGCTGGCCTTGAACTCACTACATTGCCTAAGCTGGCCCCAAGATTGTAGCTATCCTCTTGCCTTGGCATCTCGAGTGCTCATGAGGTAGCAACTTAGTGAAAGATCACAATGATGTCTTGAATCGCTGGTTCATAGTAACTTTTTCCAATTCATGAACGTGCTGTTTGCCCCTTAGGTGGATGAATTTACAAGATTCTGACTTAAGTATTCCTCAAAGCAAGCTTTCTTCACACCAACCTTGCTGATGCAAGGGTGAAAGGGCTTTCTTCATCCACCCTTGTAAGAGCACTAACTCTATGCAGGACTCCGTTCCCATGAGCAAAGCATCCTCCAAAGCAACACTTCCTAAAACTGCCATTTGGGGCTGATTTAAACATCCAGACTACAGCTACTAGTCTGGAGCAAGGCTGGGTCTTAACTAACTTTTGTGACTCTAATACTAGTGATTTGTTTTACTTTGTTGTTGCTTGTTTTAATGCTCCAAACCATGAGAAATGGTTAAATTTAGTTTCGATTAGAAAAATACGTGGGTTTGGGCTTTTACTAATAGAGTTTGCTAAAGATAGGTGCTCGAGGGTGGTGGGCGGGTTTCGATTTGGTTTTTAAAAGAAATTAACCAGAAGTGATAAATTTCACTTCGGAGTCAATCACCTATCACATTGATTTGCAGAACATCCAATCTCTGAATGTATGCCACTGTTTTTGGTTCCTAGTGAACCGGTCTCTCTTCTGTGTCACATCAGGAAGGGTCATTTGAGCATCAGGGTACCCTCCCCCCGCCCGCCCCCCAGGACTGGAGTATCAGTTACAGTGAGGCTGCCAGTCTCCCCTTACGATAATAACCGCCTAATGCAGAGGATATTGGATGGAGATTATATCCAGCCTGAAAATGATAAAATTTTCTGCACGTGTCAGTGGCTGGGAGGCCCTATCGGGTGTCACTACCCATTACAATGTGAGCCTTGTCGTCAAGGACAAAAACTTGCATCCTGTCATAGTTTCTTTTATCCCTGTGCATGCAGGACAGGGAAAATGGTAATAAAGAAAATGGCTGACAAGGAAATGAAGTCCCAACAGGTATCGGTGTTGTATGTTAAGAACAGGTTTTGTCGTGGTAAGTCAAGGGAGAGAGGGTGTTGCTTCAGCTAATAGATGCTAAGCTAGACAGCTTATATCCTACGAATATTACGTTCTAAGTGGGAAGAAAGAGAATTCTTTTTTATTTAGGAATATTTTACGTGCATGCACATAAAAATTAAGATTATCAATTCAAACGAAGTTATCTTGTTTTTATTTGGAAGAATTTAAACTTTTATTTATTATTATGTGCACATGTGTGTGTTAGATGTGTGTGGACACACTTGTGTCACAGCTCATGTGTGAAGGTCAGAGAACAATTTTCTGGATTGGTTTTCTCTGGGAATTGAACTCAGGCAGTCCCTAGGGATTGGCAGCAAGTGCCTTTCCCTGCTGAGTCATCTCACTGGCCCCAATATTATGTTTTAAGTAAACAAAAAGATAAAACCATTAAGTAAAGTGATGTCTCGTGGTGGCTTAAGTCCATTTGCTATGAAACATCACTTTTCTCATGCATAAAACCTTAAAAGTGATACGTGTAAGCTGTTCACTGGCTGCGGATTCCGCACTGTGATACAGTCATATCAGCTAGCTGCGTTGACCTTCTTTATATAGGTGTGATGTACGGACAATTTCAGCCCTATTTTTGCCTTTCTGGGTAATGCAGACCATTACTGCACCATGAGTATATGCCAGGATTTGAAATTAACTGTGTAATGCAAATATAGTCCATTTTCTTTTACAGACAACACAGATGGTTCCTTGCCTTTTTCTGAATAGAGACTGACCTGCTTATCTTTTGAATTGTAAAGCTTCCTGAGAAATGTGTCTGCTGGAAAGGACTGGAGAAGTACAGGTTTACTCAGATGTCAAGGGCACCTTGTGATTACTGACTGGAAAGTCCCACGACCGTCCTCTAGAGGGCGTGCGTGCTCAGTGCCTCATCGTTCTCTTTAGGTGGTGGGAGGAGTCCAGACTGGGCTATATCAGTGAGTAGTTAGTAGTCACTGTGTACCTAGGTTTGACTCTTCTTTTTTATTAATTTGTATGGATCAAGAAATTCCCACTTGCAAGCTTACAGAGCCTCCCTGTCCTGGCTTTGTCGAGTATAGCTGCTCTTCTCAAGCCTCTGCATGCTTTGTTATTTTTGAGGTTGTATTTTGATTGCACTTCCCGCTTCCCTTCCTCCAAACGCTCCCACAGAACCCTCACTTCTCTCAGATTCACGGACCCCTTTCCACTAATTGTTAGCATATGCGCATATGTATATGCACAGACATATATATTCCTACACATAACCCGTTGAGTCTGTTCAATGCTACTCGTGTGTGTGTATGTGTGTGTGTGTGTGTGTGTGTGGGTGTCTGCTTTCAGGGGTGGCCATTTCAGCAAGCTTCTCAGTAACTCTAGCTCTACTAGAGTTCCCATGACACGGGAGATGGGGGTCTACTAACACAGCGCGAAGTTCGGTGCTAGGTAGTTAGAACTGTGTCCATTGGTCATCACTGTTGTAGCCCCACCCCTAGAGATGCTTCCAAATACTACAGGTTTTAATGTATGGATGAATAAATGCACAGGGGCACCCCTTGCCCTCGCCAGCAGCCTTCTTTCTTCTATCTTCTCTTCCACACCAAGAAGGAATTCAGTTGTTCTACTGCATGCGTATATTTAAAGACAAAAGACGATTTCTCAGTGGAGTCTTTTACCCTCTCTCCCTTTGAAGATTTTAATATCTATTGGTTTCCACTTGGTTTCAAATATTAATGGTGGATAGGAAGAGATGTTAGCATTACTAATATTTGTCCTTCTTTGGGAGAAAATGACCATAATACAAATGTAAATACATATTATTACAGAATACTGAGCACTGTTTGAAATGATAAAAAATGTTTCTGGCTGACTTTTTAAGTTGGGGGGGTAGGGACTATACCCGTTGTGACTTAGCAGTATCATCTGATTGAAGAGCACAGAAATGTGATATTAAATTACCTTTGCTCCCCCTTTTTCTGTAACTTTTTTTCTGTCGTTGTATCTCTTGAGGCCTCTTCTGTAAAAAATTTCAATCTTTTAGTTCAACCATTTGGATAAAAAAAATAGCAATTTCCTTCTCAAAGCAAACTGCTTTTGCTGTATTCCAAGATATTCATTATTTTGAAAAGCACTAAGGAAAATGAAAATGGAAAAGTTCCCTCATTATCATAAACATCAAATTAATCTGACACATTAAAGTAGTCTATAAAATTTGGTACAAAAATGAACTACTCCATTGCCCCGGTTCCAGGGCTGCTGTGTCTGTCCATGGTGCTGAAAACTTGCTGTCGTTTTAGATGTGGTCACAAAATAAAGGCAGCACAAAGACATTTTTAGTGTAACCCCCATTTTCATTGAAGGGTGACGGAGTGCTAAATATATCTGATTTCTTTGGTGAAGCTTGTTGTCGCCAGTCCCTGAGGCTTCTTGGCTTCATCAGGCCAGCTAACTTGCCTTCCAGCTTGAAGGAATCCACAGAAGTTTAGACTTCAGAAAGAAGCCACTGTGTTATAACTCTTTGAAAAATCTGTTGGGTACAAAGAAATATATTTATATTTCTCGCCTCATTGGGTACACTGATAAGATTCATCAACCTGTAACAAGATTATTTGAGGAGATATAACTCGTGTTTGAAACCAACTAGAATACCTTAAAGGGCATTTGCAAGTTCCAACTGACTTTGGGGCATGTCACAAATATGAACTATTACCACATTATCTTAGAAACAGCTATTTAAATTCAGTGTCTATTTGGGAATGGTACAGAATTCAGGCAAGCAATGAAACCACTAGGTAAGAACTCGGAGAAAAATACAAGCTACCTTCCACCATTCTGCTCGGCAGAATTGTCTCTGGTGTGGTTTATTTCCAGTCAGGATATTTTTAGATAGCCCTCTAGCATGTTCTTGCAAACTGGCTTGCTAATTTTTATTTTTCTTACCATTTTTGTCCTGGTTTGGCTGTCTTTTGGAAACACTGGAATGCACTTTGGTATATTTTTTATATCAATTAACAAGATTACTTGAATTTCACTTATCACAGGAGGAAGACTTTGAAAAATGCAGACATTGAGTCTTGCAAATGTGGTAAAATTCTCTGCAGGGAAAACGCAGAGATTCTACTTAACTTAAAGCCATATATTTATTGTATCCTATAAGTGCATAGTATTTGCTCACAGCTCTGTTAGGGAAAAGGTAATTTGTTCATGATACTCCTGGATTGTCTTTTTAAAAATCTTATGAATTAAATAAAATAAAACTAAGCAACCCTACTGGGGGCATAATGAACATACTATAAGTTGCTATGAAGGTACAAAATCCCTTGATATATGTAACATAAGTGAACATGTGTGAAATTCTCACCACAGTCAAGATGATGAGTTGAGGCAGCTCTCTTCAGTCCCCTGACCTGTCTTATGATGTCATCCCTGTCTCTCTTCTATTCCAATGGACTCATGGATATTTTTCTCTGTTACGGGGAGTTACTTCCTATTTATGTTTTAGGATTCTATACCACAGACTGATTCATTTTTTGATGCACTTTTATGTAATCTACCTGTCCCCTTTATTTTATGGTCTACTCATGTTGACGTACATACCAACTTTCCATTCTTAATTTCACCTAGAAGCCTCGTGCTGTGCAGTATGGAACAATCAGTGTGTCCATTCATCTACTGATGGGCGTTCACATTATGTACAGGTTTTAAGACTTATAAATACAGTTTCCATGAATATTCATGTGCAAATGCATATATATTTTCAGTTCTCATCGGTTAATTCTGGGAATGGAATGGCCAGCCCATGTGGTATTTAGGCTTGTGTTTGAAGAAATTGGTGAACATCTTTTCAGAGTAGCTGACCCATTTTACATTCTCTTTACTAAGGTATGAGTGTCTTGGGTTCTTTATATCACATTGTCAAGGTTAGTCTTATTATTTTTGTCATCTGTAGAGATGAGGTCCCACCATGTTACCCAAGCTAGCCTCATACTTCCTGACTTAATTCTACCTCAACTGTTGAGCATCCTGTGGTAGACTGATTTGCCATCCATGTACCTCAGCAAAGTGCTGTCACTTCTTTGGTGAAGTCTTTGTTCAAATGAGTTACCAATTTTGTTCTCCCCTTTGCTCAGTTTTAAGAGATTTTATGTATTCTAAAATTCAAGTATTTTCCTCAGAAGAATGATTTGAAGGTCTTTTGTTCCTGCCCATGGTTTGCCTTTGCATCTTATTAACAGACTTTGATAAGTAGACTTTAAATTTTGATGAAGCTTATTGTTTTCCCTGGACCATGGCATTTGGTGTTAAAGGGAATAGATTCGTATCTATTATAGATATTCTCCATCTTCACACTTGTCATTTAGGTCAGTGATCTACTTAGAGTTGTGTATAAGGCATGGACCAATGTCCCCTTTACTGATAATTAAATGCTATATCTAAGGCTGTTTGTTGAAAAGATGGCCCCTTCTCTACCAAATCCCCTTTCTCTGTTTCATCATTTTGTTGACAATGACGTCTCTGAGCTTAGACATGGCCTCTGAATGGTCCACTGAAAACGTGAGGGGCAACCACATTCAGGACAAATCAGTACCATGCTCAAGGTTTTAGAGAGCTCTGAAGAGGTCTCACTCCTTGACAGCTTCTCTTGGTTGGTGTTTGTTGCGTAGATTTTAGCATCTTTGGTCTTTCCACACGCTTAGGTTTGTCTTCTAGACTCAGAGAATGACCTCAAGTTCCCTTTTCCATGTCACAGCCTGGGAACTCTCTCAAGAGGGTAAACTTGCCTTGCTTGACTCTTATCCTTCGCGGCTTTTGGCAAAACCCTGCTATCCAGTTGTTTCAAAACAATTACTTCACATATTTTCTGTGATCTTTTTTTGTAGTTTCAGCAAGTAGGCTAAATTGGGTTTCCGTTACTGCAAACACTCTAATTATAATTGGGGAATAATTATATATTAAACCATGTGCTAAATACAGCGAGTACAGCTGTAGAAATGAAAAAGTCACTTCTTAAGAGACAGGAAAAAGATACATAGAAGATGGGAATTAGTGAGATTTGAATGTTAAGTAGCATTGGAGTGTAAACAATATGACCATATTTCTATGATAATAGATCAATGTCCTTCCTGTCCACAGAGACATAAATAAAAAAGACTTTTTGTTAAATATTATAAGGGACATATCTACATATTAGCCTATGTCATAATTATAAACAAATACTCTACTTTTGCTTAATCACAACTATTATGTTAAAACATTTCAAAGATACAGTAAAATATAGAAATAAATGGAAATATATTTTTAATAATACCAGATTTTAAATAAATAAATTTTATCTCATGTGTACTAGTGTTCTGCCTGCATATATGTCTGTGTGAGGGTGTTGGATTCTCTGGAACTGGCATTACAGATGGTTGTGAGCTGCCATATGGGTGCTGGAGATTGAACCCAGGTCCTCTGGGAGAGCAGCCAGTGCTTTAACCGCTGAGCAATCTCCCCAGTCCCTGGAGATACACACACAAATTAAAAAAAATTTTGTCATTGTTATTTTACTATACTGGTTTTTCATTATAAATAACAAATATGGGAAGCTTAGAATCTCATGGATTTCAGCCCTGGTTCTGCCCTCTGTTGAATGTGTCGTTGTAGACTAGATGATTCCTTGGTTTATTTCTTCATTGCTCCAGTTTGGATATGAGTCTCTGGAGAAGGTCCCGTAGAGAAGGCTTTGTTCCTAACTGGTAAGGCTAGTTTGAGTAACTAGGTCACTGAGGGTGTGTTGGTGGAGGCCGTATCTTTTCTCAGCCCCGCAGTTTGCCTCCTTCCTACCCTGAGTGAGTAACCTCTGCCACGCATTTGTGCCACTGACCTATTCTGCCTCACTATGGGTACAGAATCATCAGAGCACAGGGCTGTGGACCAAACCTCTGAAGACAAAAAATCCTTCCTCCTCCCTTGCACTGTTCATGGCAACTGCTTTATCCCTGAGATGCATTAGGAACCAGCACACCTACCTTCGAACTGGAATAATAAATTACAAAACAGAATGCCAATGTTGAGTCTAGCCTGGGCTACATAGTGAGTCCCTGTCTCAAAAACAGAAGAGAACAGAGTAAAATGAAACACTTGGAGCAAAAATTGTTGTTACCTCAAATACAAGCAGTCATGAAAAGGACTTGGTGTAGAGTCTGGGGCTGCTCACCCCTCACAACTATTACATGGTGTACTGTACAAGGGAAAGAACAATTGTATTGTGTGTGTGTGCAGTGTGTATGTGTGTATGTGTGTGTGTCTATGTGCAGTGTGTATGTGTGTATGTGTGTGTGTCTATGTGTATGTGTGTATGTGTGTGTGTCTATGTGCAGTGTGTGTGTGTATATGAATGTGTATATGTGTGTGTATGAGTTGTGTATGAGTGTGTGTGTGAGAGAGAGAGAGAGAGAGAGAGAGAGAGAGAGAGAGACAGAGAGAGAGAGAGAGAGAGAGAGAGAGAGAGAATATGAGAGAGACTGGAGAGATGTTTCCGTGGTTAAGCGCACATCTTGCTTTTACAGGGGACCTGATTTTCGTTCCCAGCACCCAGATCAGGAGGTTCACAACATTTGCAGGTGATCCAACACTTACTTCTGCCCTCTGCAGGTATTGGTGCACACCTGACCTAATGTCTCTCTCTCTCTCTCTCTCTCTCTCTCTCTCTCTCTCTCTCTCTCTCACACACACACACACACACACACACACACAAGTAGATGTTTTTAAAAGTAAGCCTCTTGTGGTCCTTAGTCTATCAATTTGTTTTTCTCATAGACTAGTTAATAACTACGTCTGTGAGGTCATTTCTTCCTTCTTAGGCCTCATTTTATTTAGTATCATCAGGTCTCCCTTACAGACTACTAAACAACTAGATAAGAACTGAAGAAAACCAGGAAACACCCAAAACCCAAAACACCCATTTGCTCCCAGTGTTTCGTTTTACTCTGTTCCCTTCTGTTTTTGAGACAGGAACTCACTATGTAGCCCAGGCTAGACTTGACATTGCCACGAATGGCCTTTGTAGTTCATCCTTGATGGATTTTAGTCCTGGAAGCTTTGGACAGTTAATTTTCAGAGTTTATGGGAACCAGGCTTACTGAGAGCGGATGGCACTGCACATGGGGACACTTGGTGCTCATCTCCAGTCTGGACACAGGCCCCACTGAGCACTTGCTGACAATTTCAGGTTTTCCTGTTCTCAGGTCTAGCAGACATGCCCCATCTCCCAGCCCCCATTTCCTCCTCTGTGGCAACAGATAGCCTAAGAGTCCTATCATGGCTGATGGCTTATCTCCCGCTGGTCACATGTTCAGGTTCTTGGGGAAAAATTCCCATCACCTAAGAGTTAATGTTTGATGTAAGCATTGCCCATGGCTTTTGTGTTCTAGTTGTTCTGCCTGCTTGTGCCTGCGTGTGCACTTGTGTGTGTGTTCGTGTGTGTGCACGCGCATGTGTGTCCTGCTTCCCACACTTCCTGACCCATGTGAGGGACAGTCAACATTTCTGGAATTCTTTGTTCCTGAACGTTAATGAAGTGGACACTAGAGTGTGATACAAAGAAGCTGGTTTAGCGGATGGTGGCTCGCTGGTGGGATTCTTTCGGTGCGGCCACTGAACTTCTCTGGATACGTCTATGACTCAGGGTACCTTATTTCCTTGTCACTTAATTTTTCAGATAGCATGACCTCATAGCACTTTACTCATTCTGCACAACTCTATCCCCATTCCACCCTATGCACAAAGATGACCTAAAACCTCGCTCTGCCGTTAGCTTAAAACGGAGAGGTTCATCCTATTCGGTCACTAGACTTGGAAAGGCATCACAACTTTTGCCACTTTTTATCAGTCTTAGGAAGCAGGCGCTGGCTCTTTTTTTTTTCCTCTGACCTTTTGCATTTATTGGTCTTAAAATTCATTCAGGATAGAAAGATAAGGAGTAAAAAGTCTTTTCAGGTTTATTATTATTATTATTATTATTATTATTATTATTATTATTATTTATTATTATTTTGGCTTCAGACCCAGAGCATGGCAATTAGATCAATCCAATGTCTCTTGCAAATTTTTTTTCTTTTCTTTGAGGAAACTAATGACTACAGACACAAACATGTCACCTGGCCATTTGAAACCTCGTGGGTTTTGTTCCTATTTTAAGATTGTTTAGAAGAAATGCTAGGGTCATCTGGATAAGTGAGAAAGGAGTGGAGGGTAGTTCTCTGTGTCTACCCCACTCCATCCAGCGTGGCACACATCAGGGTCACTTCCGGCAGAGTCATATTGTGAGTACATCATTGGAGTTCACCACGAAAGGTGAATCTAGTAATAATTTTACCTGTTGTCGAGGGGAAGACAGCAGCAACCCCTCATTTAATAATCTGGGAAAATATAATTAAGTCCTATCTTTTGTTCCTATTGCCCCAGCTGAACTTCATTATTTACTTAATACTATTTTTAAAAACCGTGTACGTATGTGTAGTGTGCGTTATGTACGTGTGAGTGGGTGTGTGTGCACACGGAGCTCTTGGGAGTCTTCCTCTATTGCTTGACACGCCGTCCCTTCCTGATAGGATTAGTGATTGGACTTGAAGCACACTGTTCAGCTAGACTGGCCGGCTGGTGAGCTCCAAGAACGAGCTTATCTCTACCCTCCGGCTCTGGGGTTTCAGCCGCACGTGGCCACGCTAAGCTTTTCCATGGGTGCTGGGGATTTGAATGCAGGCCCTCGGGCTTGAATAGCAAGTACTGTTCCCCACGAAGAGAGCACTCTGGACACAGCTGACCTTCAGTAGCAGCCATCTCTAATCATCTACACTGCCTCTCATGCTGACCACTTCTTCCGATTTTCAAGGATCCAGACAGCAGCCATTTTGGAAGCCGTAGAAGCTGCTACTGATGAGGCGCCGTTTTGTGTAAGTGGGCACTGGTGGTTGCGGCTTGATCATTTAGAGCAGGGAGATGTTTTCTCCTCCGACATCACGTCTTTGTCCTAGGACAGTCCATCTGCTCTACTCTGGGGTCTTGCAGCATGTGGTACCCAGGGATGACTTTCATTCCAGGTTCTTCCCTTTCAACTCCATTCTATGCCACCTGAAGAGCCTCCCACATCAGCTTCTAGTTAACCCCTCCTTTTTCTTGCTCCTCCCCCTCCTCTGGCTTCTCCCCCTTTTCCTCCTCCACCTCCTCTTCTTCCTCCTCTTCACTTTCTTCTCTCCTTTAAGATGAATTCTTATTCTTTACTCTAAGATGGTCTTAGAAACCCATTATTTAATCCAGACTGGCTTAAAGTCATAGCAATCCTCCTGCCTCAGCTTCCCAAGAGCAGGGATATCAACTCAAACCACCACACCCTGTTAGTAGAGTTGTTTTCTTTCTCCAGTTTCCTTCCAGCCTCTTGTTAAATACCTTTCTCTCCATTATAGCACTGGGCAGTATTCCCTCAGCGTGGCTCTGTTCCATTTGAATAGTAATGCTTTTCAGGGCATTTGACATAGCTTTCAGTCAAACTGACTTTGTAAGAGATGATTATTAATTAGTGACCAAGTCAGCTCAGTCAGTCAACAAGGTCTCAAGGGAGGGAGTCAGGATTGAAAAAGAAGAAAAACAATTAGACAAAATTATAACACGACTCCAACCAGTACTGAGGCTGAAGCAGCTTTAGTCTTTTCCAGTCTGCTTTTATATCATTCTAGGTACATCCAAAAGAAACGTGATTTGTTCTTAGATCAAAGACGAAGTAATCAAGGGAAGTGGTAAACAAGGAGATCACACAAGACAGGAATTAAGTAAAGAAGTAAGCAAAAGGATCACACAAGGAAGTAATTCAGCAAAGTAGTAAACAAAGCCCCATGGTCACTGCTTCTAATATTCTTATCTGAGCCTTCTTGTCAAAGCCCAGTGACAAATGTCAAATTCCTAGAAGCGGCACCAAAAGCTCTCAACAAAGGTTTTGAGTAGCTCAGGATAAAACAACTGTCCGATGAAAAGGAGGGTGAGTTCAGATGAATGAGACCTTATACTAAAATTTGGATATTTGCATTCCAGTATAATGTGTAATAGTAACCATACAGATGCTTTTGAGCTGGAACAGTTGCTATTCCACTGTGTGTGTGCCAGGCATCTGTCCTTGTAGGGCTTGAGGAATAGATTTTTATCGTGCTTATAGTGTAGGTGCTTAGAGAAGCCGGGTAGCTTGCTGAGACCACCAGGCAACAGTTGGCAGAGGTGTGTTTCAACTGCACATAATTCCAAGTTAGAGCGTATGTTCTGTGCAGTTCCATGCCGTTCCTAATGCCAAGAATCAGAACACTACACCTGAAGATCTCTTTCCCGTCCACGTGACCAGGGAACATTGGCTCTTGCTTTTAGAGATTTTCTTGTTGGTGTTTTGTTTTCTTCCCTTGTGATTGGGATTGAACCCAGGCACACTCTCGTGCTAAGCAAACACTGTACTACTAAGCTACATCCCCAGCCAGGAGGTTTTCCTGCCAGCCCTGTCCCACCTCTTTATGCCCTCTCTGACCCATTTGTAGTTCCTATGCATCTCTTGCACCCATAAATTCTGGAAAGAATCACCCAGCCTCGAATGCAGCTGGATTGCTAGATTCTTTGGCTTCAGGCATGTTTGCTTTGCAGAGTTGAGCCTGCTTCTGTCACAACCAAGAACACATTTCAGGCTGTGTGTCTTCTCCTAGCAGCCTTCAGATGAAGATGTAGAGCTCTCAGCTCCTCCTGCACCATGCCTGCCTGGATGCTGCCATGCTCCTGCCTTGATGATAATGGACTGAACCTCTGG
>JADRCH010000035.1:3636566-3668678 GCA_019843965.1 Rhynchomys soricoides | reverse complement strand
CTGCTTCTGTCACAACCAAGAACACATTTCAGGCTGTGTGTCTTCTCCTAGCAGCCTTCAGATGAAGATGTAGAGCTCTCAGCTCCTCCTGCACCATGCCTGCCTGGATGCTGCCATGCTCCTGCCTTGATGATAATGGACTGAACCTCTGAACCTGTAAGCCAGCCCCAATTAAATGTTGTCCTTTATAAGAGTTGTCTTGGTCATGGTGTCTGTTCACAGTTGTAAGACCCAAACTAAGACATTCTCCAAACTTCTGTGTTACTTACTAGGTGACATTTAAAATTGTTGATGTCTAAGACCAAGGAACAAATAGGTTTCAAGGCATGAATTTATTTGGTTGCTATGATTTTAGCTTAAAATTTTGATGTAAGCAAAGATAACATGCTAATGATGTTGACAACTAATGCTGTCGGTTTGTTCTGGAAGGGACAAGATCTTGGATTACTTCAACCTTATGCTCTCTTCTTTGGAAGGAAAGATTTGGGTTGACGTGGCCTCAGGTGGAAATGTTCTTTGGTGAGATGCTCTGCTAGTTTCACAAAGGCCAGAGCAGGGTCTCAAGGAACAGAAGTGACTGAGGCCTGGGTGACTGTAGGGAATGAAAGGAGGTATGCTCAAAGACGAGATTGTTTTCTTTTTCTTTTCATAGTATCTATCGACCAGCTACCACGGGAAATGGAAAATTAGTACCGTATACCACAATTCCAGCAACTTTCTCTCCCCTTGGTATGGCTCTATTTTTTTGTTGTTGTTAAATCAATATTTAATATTTCTTCTTTGAACTGTATAGATGTTATCACGAACTGTGGATGAGATATACTAAAATGTTTTTTTTAAAAATTATTTTGGTATTTCCAAGAAGATAACATTCTCTTTGTGTGTGTGTGTGTGTGTGTGTTTATTATAAACCTATCACGAATCATTTCCTAGACTCTAGTAGAGCTGTTAATTTCCAAGCCCATTTTCACACACTCGAGTCTCTCAGACAGCTTTTTCCCACTTGATGTAAACTCCGGAGTTCTGCTGCTGTTCATAGGACCTGAGGGACAGCGGTCGGTGCACAGACTTCCTTCACAATGGCATTTGCCTGTTGCTTCTTTCCTGTAGCATGTCTCCTGTCTTGCATGCCGCAGGCTCGTACTTACCAACTTATTCTCTCAGGTGGTAGAATACATCTTCTAGTAATTATGCTCCAAGGAAAAGGGATGTATGGGTAAAATATATGCGATCCTTTATACGTTAGTTTTTTCTATCAACTTACTTGGTTAACCACCTGAATCTGAGACACGAAACAATGTTCTTTGTAGATTTTAAAATATTTACATTTTTTTAAAAATTTAAAGTTAAAAACAATTTCTTTTGGTGAAATGTTTAATGTCATTTCAAAGTGTAGAACTCATTTCTCTTGGAAAGTTCTTGTATCCTGGTATTCATAAATATGCACAGTGGTAACACTTTCCCAGTCATTGTGTGGGCTTTTATTTTTGTTTACTATTTTATTCCCATCATGCCTTTGGCCTCTTCTATTTTCAAATCCTTTCTGTTTCCTGTTGTCCAGTTAACATCATCATCCTCCGGCTCCCACAGGGACCTTTGTGTGTTTGATACCCTAGTCCAGTTCCCAGCAACTCATTCTGCATTCTGAATGCTGATGAGGACTCTCTCCTTGGGTAAACTTGAGTCAGGTTCTGCTTAAATTCTTTCTTCTAGGATAAGGTCTGCTGAGCTAGGCTAGGATCCTGTTATGCCCAATACCTTCCCCTTAATACCCAATCCATCACCTCACCATTGCCAAACTTGATGCCTAGCAAAGGGCCCCTTAATAATTCTCCATGTAGCTCCTTACCCTGCCCTCGGATGTGCTTATTGTATTCAGGGTTGAATTCAATCCCTTCAGCAGGGAACCTTTGTGATATGGTAGAACCTTTAAGAGGTGGGGCCTAGTGTGGGGGGGAGAATAAGGTCACCGGGGACTCTGTCCCCTTCATTCTGCTTTCTGCTTCTCGACCATGAAGCAAGCAGTTTGCTCTGCCACAGCAATCTGCCATTCCCATCCAGCACTCCTGCCAGAGGCTGAAAACTGTAGGCCTATTTCATTTTGGCAGGAACATCCAGAAATGTGAGTCTACAGACCTTGCCCTTTTAAACTGGTCATTGTAGGCATTTAATTACAGTAACGAATAGCTGACTGCAGTGATTTTTCAAAAATGGTCTCTACATGTTTGTACAAATGTAGGCATTTACCTTCTTGATTTGTTCCCCTGTTTTTCATGTTTAAATATAGGGCAATAATATACTTCCTGAAAGTTCCTTGTGTACAATGGTACTTCGTGGGCCTTAGTGTGGGATGATTGGCTATGCCATTTCTTCCCATTGTCTCTTCATGCAGCCTTGTTGATGATAGTGGCTCTTTTCTGTGGGGCTAGTTAATTTTTGAGACATACCCCAGAGTCTTGTCTATTTGGAGAGATGCACATGTGAGGCCAGTTGTATGAGCTCCAGAGACAAGGGGTGAAGGAGATTTTGGGGTATTCAGTTCTCAGCCTTCGGTTTCACGGAATCAGTCTATCACGGACATGGTATCCTTGACTCTGCTTATCTGAGATATTCCCCAGCTTGTAGTCTGTTCTGTTGACTAGGGAGTGAATACACATGTCCTGTAGGTGTGTGGGTGGGCTGGAATGGCAGAGCAGCTGTTTAGATATCTAATGTGTAGCCAGTTTCTTAGTTTTCAACATTGTTCAATTTTCCACTCCTTTAGAAGTACAGAATAATTACTGTATTCGTGAGTCTGAGAACATTATGTCCATTTTCTCCTTGGTGATGGCTCAAAGATTAAAGTTTCAGATGTATGTTAAATCAGAATTACTTGTCTGCTGTCTGCTTACACCTTACGGCATGTTAAATCTCCTATGTTTTTCCTAACAGTAGAGTATTGGAAGGTGCTCAAGTCTTATGTTTGACCAGAAGTAAATATAAATGTTTTAGAAAAAGATGTAGGATATTATGCAATTATCTTCCAATTTCTGCATAGACAATAAGAAATTTAATTCACCTTGGCATACAAAACTCTTTCAAGTAAAGTTTGGTATTAATAAATGGTGATGAGAATATTGACTTACTGGGTAAATAGATAGGCCATGTTTCCTTGACACTTACTAAAGGGTAGAAAGCAGTAGTATTTTAAATAAATCCAGTGAAAGGAAAGAATTCACAGTAGAGGATAAATTGTGTAAGTGAAAAAGTATCTCATCCACCTTATTCGATTAACATTAAGGATTCCCTGGGTGACCACCTACCAGTAGAGGTCCATATTGATTTTAACCGCTAATTACCCAAGAGACATGGCCCTGAGTTAAAGTTTGAAATCCAATTTTGCACAGTTGGAAGGTACTTTCTAAACCTTGAGTTGTAATTTAAACAGGAAAAAGTTACTGAATCGTGGTGAAGCAGCGTGTCCGAGTAGCTTCAGTTATCAGCCGTGAGCTGAGTCAGGCTTTCTTAGTTTTCCTTTCTACAAAGGGTCCAGTCTCACACTGTGGACCAAGGACATATAAGTTGGGGTGCTTCAGACTAACTCAAGGAGAGTTCTCCTTGAAACTCAGAACTAATACATGATGGGGAAAGTATTCAGGCACGAAGGTGGGATATTTCAAGAGTGTTTGAGGGAAGAGTATAAAACCTGCTAAGGATGTAAGGGAAAAAAGATCAGCAGTGTATGAAGACATGGGTGGAAAGATGGAAGCACTCAGTGAGTTCTGTTCTCCTGTGTCCATGCCTCAGACTTTAAGGTAATAGAAGAAAACATGGATGGCAGCTTTTCGTAAAACCAAGAATGATTCTGGGACCTACCTGGCTATGTCCACCTGTCTTAGTTAAGGTTTTTCTGCTGTGAACAGACACCATGACCAAGGCAGCTCCTATAAGGACAGCATTCAACTGGGGCTCCATTACAGCTCAGAGGTTCAGTCCACTATCATTAAGGCAGGAGCATGGCAGCATACAGGCAGGCATGGTGCAGGAGGAGCTGAGAGTTCTACATCTTCATCTGAAGGCTGCTAGCAGAATACTGGCTCCCAGATAGCTAGGACAAGGGTATTAAAGCCCACAAGGTTGCACCTACTCCTACAAGGCCACACCTACTCCAACAAGGCCACACCTACTCCAACAAGGCCACACCTACTCCAACAAGGCCACACCTACTCCAACAAGGCCACTCCCTGGGCCAAGCATATACAAACCATCATATCACCCTTTACATAAACTACATCTATAATATTCTCAAGAATTCCTGAGAAATGTCTTGGCTTCTTCCTGCTACCCACTCCTTGCCAAATCAAGCCAGTCCCTGTCCACAGTTGTTCTCTGAGGCTGAACAGTGTGTGCTACAAGCTCAGTTTTGTCTTCTATAAGGTATTTTGTATTTCCTTCATCTGTCTTGCTACATCCACACTAGCCATGGGAATTTTGTCTTAAATATCCCCATTAAACAGCTGTTGTTTTAAACTTCTTTAAGTTTAAGTGGTAAGTATACTGGGTACCTCTAGACAACCATGCTGCCAAAATTACACATGTGTGCATTTTTAGTATCTTGTGACGGGTGAGCATTGTTAATTTTACTGCTTCCTATTTGTGTCCCTTTGGTTAATTTGTGTATACACTCTCAAAGAAGAACCCTATATTTTCCATAATTATATAAAAGTCATGGGCTTCTACCCTATTATTTCCAAAAGGAGAAGTGAAAAGGGGCTCCTTTTTTGATTTTACTGTAAGTGTTGAAGGTTCTTGTCTTATTACCAAGAAGCTGGGATCAAGGTTATAAGCACCCACAAAAGTAGACAGTAGTCTACGCTGGCTTTTCTAAGCAAGTTGATAAAACTTTTCAGTCTATGAGAGCTCATTCACTGTGTTCCTTGAAAAAAAAAATTGGGTCAACTTGACACAAGCTAGAACCATATGTGAAGAGGAAACATTGACTGAGGAATTGCCTCCATCTTATTGGCCTGTAGGCAAGTCTGTGAAGGCATCATCTTGATTAGTGATTGATGTAGGAGGGGCCATCCCACCATTAATCAGTGGCCCCTGGGGGCCAGTAATCCCATGTTGCCCAAGGAATCAAGAAGAGCAAGCCAGCAGGCAGCACTCTCCTGTGGTTCTCTTTGGTCCCTGACTTTATCATTTACTGGAGCTCTTTCCTGGCTTCTGTTGATGATAGACTGTAGCATGAGATGTAATAAACACTTTGCTTCCCAGGGTGGCTTTCATCACAGCTACTCAGATGATGATACCCCAGCAGTACATCTTTTCTCTCAGACACTGAAGACTCAGGGGTCAAAGTTTGAACATTGAGTAGAAGGAGGAGAGCCATGTCAATCTGGAATGAGTCCTGCCTACTGATTACTTCAGTATTCTCCCAAAGCGATTTGGACCTGGCCGGGTCTGCTAATGTTTTGGTCACCATGAGAAAATAGCTAGGGAAGCTTAGGGGCCATGGCTTTGCCTGTTGTGCTTCTTCTTGGGTTCTTTCATATCAAAGCTGGTATGGTCTTTGTCAGTTTACAGGTTCTACAATGAGCAAGTACTGAGTTACGTAAAATCAGACCTTGATTGTGGGGTTGTCTTGTTAGTGTTGATCTTATGGATTTAGCATTTTGGGAAAATAATAAAAATTAAAATTTCCCCCACAAAAATGCTTATGAATCAGTTTTGAATAATAATTTTTTTTCTATTCTCCATAGTTCTTAGTTGGGATAGACCCCTATAGTGAAAGATTTATTGACAAGAGAAAAATGATAGTATGTGTGCATTCTGTATACACGGAAGACAACCAAGAAGAAGCCTCTTGTGGGCCTCAATGGTGCCCCAGATTCCAGGCTCAAATACCATGTTTCTTGAATGACTAAGTACCATTTGTCCCTCAAAGACAGAGAGAACCCTCACAAATGGAACTTCCCCTTGTGGGTATAAACTTCTACTTACAAAGGTGCAACTTCTGAGAACTATTACTGTGTGTGTATTTTCTCAAAATGACCATCTTAGAATATTCCTCATGCCACAAAGGCATATTTGGGGAAGGCGTGGTCTAATTCTCTATAGTCATATATGTTCATTGAGAAAAATTGCTTCTTTCTATTTAGGTAAAGTTCTAAAGTCTACAGGTCATTTTTCTCTTCACCTTTGGACCTGTGCTCGCTCATGTTCTTGTTATGTTTATACCTTTTATAAGATACTCCAAACATGCCCTCATCTAGACAGCTGAGTAGTATTTGAAAAGCAGTAATGAACAAAACAAGTGATCTCTGAGGGGGATCTCTTTAGATGGCATTAGAGGTAGATCTTTAAATTTTAATTGACACTTTGTTTCAAATGAAGGCAGTCTGCTAACTGCAGACTGTGGGCAGGTGAGTCTGAGGGACTTCACCAAATAACTTCACAAATGACATCACTGCTTTGGATTGGGTGGTGGTTTGAATGTGCTTGGCCCTGGGAATGGCACTATCAGGAGGTGTAATAGGCCTTGTTGGAATAGGTGTGGCCTCGTTGGAGGAAGTGTGTCACTGTAGGGGTGGGCTTTGAGACTGTCCTCCTAACCTTGTGGGAGACAGTCTTTTCCTAGCATCCTTCAGATGAAGATGTAGAGCTCTCAGCTCCTCCTGCACCATGCCTGCCTGGACACTGCCATGCTTCCTGCCTTGATGATAGTGGACTGAACCTCTGAACCTGTAAGCCAGCCCCAATTAAATGTTGTCCTTTATAAGGGTTGCTTTGGTCATGGTGTCTGTTCACAGCAATGGAAACCCTAACTAAGATAGACTACTTCATGGCTCTGTGTGTATTTATGTGAGCATTCCCTTTGGTTCTCTGCACCCAGCTTTGTAAAGAATGCAGCTTTCCCCCTTGGTTTGAATGTCATTTATGGCGGTCTCCCTCCCCTCTACCTGGGATTATGTAGATTTGAGCTTAAACCTCTTAATTCTTTTCTCCAACTGAGTAGCATGGTTCATTTCTGTAATTGATAATGGATTTCAGCTCTCACCGGGACATTTGGAGACTGCATGTCAAGATAATATGTGGGCCATACAAATGCCTTCCTGTTCCAACAATGTGACTATATAAATAAAAACAGTCACCTAATTGTTTAGTGGCTCAAGCTCAAAGTGAACGTGTGTGTGTGTGTAATTATTTTAATGGAGCCAATTTTATGATTTTTTTTTCTACAGGCTGAAGATAAAGGACAATCTTACTTATAGTGGGGTGATCTATAATCTATAATCTATAATCTTACCTATAGTACTTGGGATGGTTAAGAGAAAGTTGGAATGGAGGATTTACTCTATTCTGTGAGATATTGAAGGTGGTAAAACATTCCAAGAAATCAAAGCATCATTTCAAATATAACAAAAATGAAAAGCCAGTGCTGGATCCCTTCCTGCCTGTTGGTCTGTACCAACTGAAAATTAAATAAAGCTCATCTAGCCCTGAAAAGCACGTTTTCAAGCTCACTGAAAACTCTGCCTTTTTTTGTACTCCAGGTCTTGTGTAAAACAACTGAGCATTTATCTTTTGTTTGTAAAGATAAACACAGCTCGAAGCAGGGAAGCCAGAGCTTTTACGAACTTGGCCAAGTGACTCTGTTCCTGCAGTCAGGAGAGGAAGTGAAAGCAGGCCCACAGTAAAGCCTGGTGGGGCAGGGCACTTGGGATAAGCGAAGCTATTTCCCTGAAGACCTTGAGAGAGGAAGCTACAGAAGTTCCCAATCCCAGTGTTGGCTCCCGAAGCAAAGAAACCGTTGCCTGTTTTCTTCTTCCATTCTGTCAAGCAGAGGATGGGAGTCAAATGGGACTTTACAGAACCTGGTCTTCAGCAGGTTCTTCCTCCCATCCTGTCTATTCCGTATCAACGAGGGGAGCCTTTCTTTGGGCCCCAAAGTTCAGCCAACACCTCACACTTCCATATCTCACACTCACACAATATCCCGGCCTTAACTCTGGGAGGACTGACTCTTACAGCAGCTGCTCCACCCGGCATGATCCATCTGTCAAGTGAGAAGCCTTTCCGGTCGATAAGGAATCAATTTGCTCTGGCAGTCTAATTGAATGCCTCCCTCAGACAAATGGGTCATTGGGGGAAAGGGTAAAACCTTGATATGCAGATTCGAATCGAACCCCAAAGGGAGCTATTTAAAGAATGAATGCCCCTCCTGAGAAGTGGCCTGTGTTGTAACATATTCAGGATGAGTTATTGCTCAGCAAAATGAGCATAGATCAGTCTGTTTATGTCTCTTTGTTTGAATGCCATTCTACTGTAAGTTGAATTTGGTCCTTGTATCAAGAGACCTGGCTTGGGTGCAGTCACAAGAGAATCAAGCCTGTAGAGTAGCTCCTGGCGTGGAGACCATGGGTCTTAAGTTTGAAAATAGTTTATAATTTCCATTTATCAACTGTCATTGATGATGTATAAATTCCTAGATATATATTTTTTTTTTGAAACAAGGTTCTAATTAGCCCAGGCTGGCTTCATTTAGCCCAGGCTGTGTGGCTGATGATAACTTTGAATTTCTGGTTCCCTTGCTTTCACCTGTCTAGTGATGTGATCACAGATGTTCACTATCACGCTTTTATGAAGAACTAGGGATTGGGCGACTGGGTCCTGGTCTGCATGCATGCTGTGTAAGCACTCTACCAATGAGCTATAAGCTTTTCCTAGCAGAGCTTAGCTTTTTCAAGTGTTCTTTTGAGAGTTTATAAAAAGGAATCAAAAAGGAATCAAATCCAGGGATTAAGATGGTGTGAGCTGTTCTTGAAACACTTTCAGGGCTGGTGAGGTGGCTCCGTGGGTAAAGGCATTTGCCATTAGATCTAATGACCTAAGTTTGATTCCTGGAACCCACACGGTGGAAGGAGAGAACAGAACTCCGTGGTTGTCCTCTGACCACCATACACACACCTGGCATGTACACACACACACACACACACACACCCCTACACACCTACACCTACCTTTTAGTCCGCTTAAAGCCTTGTCTCCAGTTTACAGAGGAAGAAAAGCAGAGAGCTAGAATATTAACTTTCTAGTCTGAACGAAATTCTGTCATTTTAGGCCAATGCTTATGTTCCCAAGGAGTTGAATTTTAACACTATTTCCCAGTGGAATCTCAGGATCATCTCCTTTTATCCAACTTTTACCTATGGAAGGAATTCAGAATATGTATGCTAAATATTATGTCCCAGAAATTAGTTTGAGCTGAGTGTCAAGAGGAAGAGCATAGACCTAGGGAAGGCCCTTCACATCTATAAGCAGGATACACATGGGCAAAAGTGCTGGCCTCCTGTCCCTACCAAGAGGACACAGAGCTAAGTATGAAGACAGCTCTGGATCTTAACCCTACTGGAGGTAGCTCCAGAGGAGCTTATGTGACAGACTCTCCTTACAGGCTTTATCAATCACATGTCTGCCTCCAACAGTTCTCCTTCCCAGAGACCCATGGTCCTACCTTCATCTCAAAGAGTTTTCTCTTCTTTGTGGATGTTTTATAAGTTGGGGTTCTAAGTCCCTTCTTAAAGAATCATTGATTCTCTGACTGTCTCCCATGTACATGTCCATAAACTTCTGATTTCCCTGTCAATGACCTATCATGTGTTTCTGGAGTCCCTTCCGCCTTGAGCTTAAGATAGGTAGAGAAAATTGATTTTTCCTCCCTTACCACACAGGGCAGGAGAATGAACGTGGCTTTCTGTATTAGATTTATCTCTGTTGTTATAACAAAGTGCCACAAATTCAGTGCCTTAAACACAACACAATTATAAATTTTCTCTCTTGGGAGTTAGAAGTCCCAGAGGGGTGCCACTGAGCTAAAATGAAGGGGCCACCAGGCTTCCGTCTCCTCTGGTGCCGAAGGTGAAGGACAGAGAGCCCAGGGAGGCTGAAAGGAACAGAGGTGACCCAGTAACCTGAAGGTAGCTCTGCATTCTCCCCTGCTTTCTACAGAAGTCACTGGCAGCTTACTCAGTTCAGTGATTTTTGACTTTATCATGTGACTGTAACCAAAACCGGATCTGCAGTTGGCTAAAACAGTAAGGTCTTTATTAGCTTGGGCAACTAAGAAGTTACAGAGGTAGGTCAGGTGGCCAGTGGCTCAATGATGCTTTTGCTTATCTCTGCCTCTCTCTTTTGTTTCTGTCGTGTCTGCTTTCCTCTAGGGATATCTTTTCTTATGGTCAGTCACAAGATATTGCTGGCAGTTTATAGGCGTCTGTCTTGCAGGGGTTGGAGGTTAGGGGCGTGACCTGACTCTAAGCAGCAGACATTGAAATACAAAGAACAATTTCTTCAAAACATGACAAAGCAGCTCTTCACATCTCATGGCTTTAGGCTGAGTCTTGGCCTCATGGGTTATCTCTGAGCCAATCATACAAGCCAAAGGAAAGCAAGGTGCGGATCAACCTTACTCATTAAAGTTCATTTCTGGTTCACACATGTGCCTGATGAAATACAGGGTGGCCAGAGAACGCAGGTGGCCCTGAGGAGTACTTTATTCTCAGCAGACAAATACAGTAAACAAACAAATAATGCTCAGCTTATCTGGTTGCCAGGGAAGAAATGTTTCCTGTGTGGCAAACTGTAGTAGAGTCAGAGTTACAGTGTTTTACTACATTATAAGCAAGGCCCTTTAGTCATCTCCATCAGTTTTCTAATTTGAGGGGGATTTCCTGAAAGTTTCAAAGCAGATGTTTGCTTTTAAAGTTTTAAGCACTTCATTTATTAATTTGCAAGGATCTCGCAGACATTCCTGCCAGCTGCTGGTCTGAGCATGGGGGAATGAGGAATTAACAAAGCCCAAAGGTCCGGGTTTCATCCTAGACCAGAGTCCCTGAACCGAGAGCATCCTTAGGTTGGAGGATAAATCCTAGTCATGGTCCCAGTGTGACTGTAATTGGGTCAGAGCTGACCGGACCGGAAGAGCAGTAGACCTGCCGGGAGGCTCGCTAATGCTTGGAGACCAGCAGATGTATTTGGGAAGGTCTGGTGGAAAGCTACACGATCAGTGAGGAAGACCGGTACACTCTATGCTTCTCAAATTAAAATCATAAGCGTAGGACAGCTGAGAGATGGGATTGAACAATTGAGACCAGGCCTTCGGAAGACTTTATAGCCTGAAATGCATGCCGTGGAGGTCAAGCATCTAAAGTGGTCTGAAACCCCGGCAGTACTACAGTTCGTGACCTCAATGTCGAGACCCCAGAGAGGAACCTGGGATCGAACCTGTCAATTAAAATCTTATTTTCTCTTCTGGAAGTAGGCCCTCTGGGTCATCGAGAACTTCTGCTGATGAGCTAGCTTTACATGTTTACCACTTTCTCTCTAAATAGCCATCTCCCGCAGTGCAGGTCCCTCGGTGCATGGGAAATTAACTTAAGTAGTGAGAACATCCTTGCAGTCAGAGCAGGAAGCCCCATATGTACGGGTCTTTGATGGGGACAAAAACTACGGTTAAACCACGTTGCTTAAGCTGTATCCACCGGAGGGGTTATTTACCCTTCTCTTGTAGAAGATCAAAGGAATCCTAAGCACATTAGAAGGCATTTAGTGTTATAGTCCTAAAAGTTATCAAGGGAAAACCAGGATGGTCCACACTGATGATGGCCCAGTAAATAGCACGTTTTACACTGCCTTCGAGTTTAGAAAGATAAGACTTAAAACAAGAGTAAAGCCCAGCATTGTGGTCCACACCAAAATCCTAGCACTTGAGGGTCCGAGGCAGGAAGAATGTCAATTCAAAGCCAGCCTGAGCTACATAAAGAGACTCTATCTAAAATAAATGAATAAATGAATGATGTAAATCGAAGAAGAGTTCAAAGTGCTGTCTTTGTTACTCAAACGGCCCCGCCCAGCCCGTGGTTAGAGGACTATTATCGGATTGCCTTACAGTCATTGGCTGAACGGGACTAAGGCGGGTTTTCTGTGTTCTGAGGATGGGGAGTCGGGTGAGGCAAGTCTCTGCCTCCCTTGGAGGGAACACAGTTTCAAAGGGCAGAGGGAATGGGGAGGTTCCAAAGGGGAGGTCTGAAAAGGGGGAAACATTTGAAATGTAAATAAAATATGAAAATTAAAAAAAAAAAAAAAAAAAGGAAACAGGGAACAGCCAAGCTGAGGGTATCTGTTTATCCCTCACAGTGTAGCCCTGAGCTAAGTCACTCCTAGCGATCATGGCTGTGCCAATGAGCATGCTTCCTCTACTTGGAAGGCTTCAGGAACAGGGGTGTTCCTGTTACCTGTTGAACAGCTTCCCTGATGTCCTATGCAGTTTAATCCCCTCTTTCTGTACTCAACTCTTCAGCCATAGGAAGAGATCTTGGATTCAGAACAGAACTTCCCTTGCTCTGATTGTCCCCTCATCTCAGTGAAGTGGAGCTATCTCTTTGTTTAAGACCTTGTGAGCTCCTCTTCTTGACTTACTTAAAATCAGCTGTAATTAATACTGTATTTAATGCTCAGTGGGAATTACAGCTTCTCATGTGCCAGTGACCGTATAGCTATTATCCTGTTTAATCTGCAGGCATAGGGAAAGGACCTATCCTCATTCGGAGGTACGAAAACTGTGTCTCAGAGAGAGGACAATTCTTCCAGAATGAAAGAGATGGTAAATAGTGAAAACAGGATCAACTCCCATGATCCTTCACCCCCAAGCCTCAGTTCTGGGACTCAGAGACAATCGGCTGACCTCAAGTACCATTTCTTGGCAGTCTCAGAAGTGTGTAAGGATGGGCACAAAGCAGAAGTGCGATGCACCCACCACGATGAGATGCACCCACCTTTACTGTGAGAGCTGGCAGTGTACACAGTCTCTGATGAGGAAGGAGCAGGGACAAACATGGCGGCACATAGAGCACTCTGGAAAGAAAGCCTGCAGGGAGAATGGGACCCTGGTGCTGTAGGTGCCTGTCTCTCCACCCTATCAGTCAACCAGGAAAGAAGTGCCAGACTGCTGGGTAACTCTTCTCCTTTGTAGGCAGTGGGACATGGGCTTGGAAAAGGCTTGATATGCCTTTTGGTGGGAGCCCTGAGACATTAGACTAAGTAAATATGTCTCCAGGGACATCCATTCACTTTCCTCTTTCATTTTCCTGAGCCCCTGAGGATGCATGGCATCCCATTCCCAGCTCATGGCAAGCCTCCACTGATAAGAGCTCCCACAGCTCCATGGTCAACAAGTAGTTGGTTTTTTGTTTGTTTCTTGTTGGTTTTTTTCTCTTTGACTGTGAGTAGAGGGGATAGGAAAGAGTGGAGTTGTGTGTTTTTGTTTCTCTCTTGGTGAATAGGCAACCATTCCTTCATACACCTGCTTCTGAGGCCACAAGGTTCCCTGGTCATATCCATCTCCGAGGCAACGCAATTCCTTCATTTTTATCCTGATGCATAATGCTGAAAAGCTTTCTCTTCTTTCTGGTAGGGCCACATGTCTTACCCAGCTGTACCTATTCCCAGATTCTTGGAAGAATCACCAGGTCAACTGTACCTTGTGATGAGAGATACTCTTTTTGTGGAAAGAGAAACAATGGTTGTAATGGAGAGGTGGAGCTGGTGCATTGATGATGACTAGTTTTCTTTGTTTCTGAATTATATGGAAGATATAAAGACAATAAACACCTATAGAAGCATAGCTTCAAGCCTCTGCTGTAGGAATGCCTGGGAGAGACTTGCAGAACCTAGTGGTCATTCATTGTCTTGTTGGGTGATATGGGCCTGGGTTACAACATGGAATCTTTGAGAATGGGCTGCAAAAGGAACTTTTAGAATACTCTTAGCAATGTTTCTGAACTACTTAGGCTTTCTCAAGGCACACTGTTATATCTCTGGGTTTTTGGCTCATTTATAATCTTTGGTAATTTGAGTTGGACCTCTTCAATCCCCTCTAATCTCCTACTAATACTGAAAAGTAAAATACATTCAATAAGACAGTGAAAATTCATTTTCTCTACCCCCCCCCGGCCCCCACACCTAAGGAAATGCCACAGTGAGACCTGCAGGAATCGTAACTTGATTTTAAATTCTATCAATAAACGTGAAAATGAAAGGGGAGCCATGTTTGATTGATTCTCTCACCCTGCATCCGCCTGCTTTACAGTCAAACTGGAAACTCGGGAGAGTCCAGTCCATTGATTTCTTCCGTGGTGGACAGATGAAAACGTCCATCAGTCATTTCTTTAAAATAATATCTTTGAGATATGTTTTTATTACAGAGTGTCTGTTTGGTCCTTGAACTTATTCCCAAGCATGCACTCATTTTCAGACTTCAATAGAAAAATGCAACTTGCTTGCCCTTGAGTTTGGCAGGATTGTTGAACAAATGCATAAGGAGAAATGTCTGATGTATTTTCTATGAGGCACCTGTCTTGTCATGGGTTGAAACAAGATGATTCTGGCTAAGAACATATGAATTGTTCAAGCTTGCTGTGGATTTCGAAGTTTGGTGTATGATTAATTCAAGCTCCCTTAGCACTGAAGAATAGTTTTCTTGGTGTAACTGAAATGTGGTCTTTGTTTGTTTTTGCTTTTCTTAAGGGAAATTGGGGGAAATCTTTTAACTTGTTAGAGTTCCCCCCTTTATCTTTTCTTTAAAAGAATCATTTTGTGCTATGTGTTTGAATGTTTTCCTACATGTATGTATGGACACTTACAGGTTTTGTGGCCTCAGAGTCCAAAAGAGGAACCTTAGAGCAGGAGTGAGCTGCCTTCTGGGTGCCGGGAATTGAACCTGGATCCTCTCACAGAGCAGCAGCTACTGCTCTTAACTGCTTAGCCACATCTCCAGCCTCCTTTCTTATCTTTTTTGTTAACAGTTCATACATCTTGAGCACTAACTGTTGACCAGCCTTTGTTAGCACTTGCCAATTTCTGTGGTGTGAACACCATCACCGTGGTCTTTCATCTCCCACTTCTGAAGTGGTTTTGTCCACTTGAAACATTTGGTGGGAATATTGTTTATGAATAAGAAGCTGTTCTGTGTGAAAATCAGAGGGTAGAAATCATACTCATCTATGTATTGGTACCTATGTCATTCCAATATGCTTAATTTAAATTCTAGTCTCTCAAGATCGTGGTTCTGAGGGGACACCAGATAGGGGCTAAGACAGTATTTGACTAGGGAAATGATTCAATTACCTCAAGATAGAGTGTTGGTATAGAAGGATACAAAAGGGAAGACTAGATGGTGGGTGACTGGGGTAAAGGTTTATTAGCAGGTGGTGATAATCCAGACTTCCAGATATAAGCCACAAGTCCAGAGCCTGTGAGCCAGACTCAGACTGATCAGTTTCATGGGCTTCTTCAGCTGGGAGAACAGTTACTTGCCTACCCATTTGCCAGTGAGAACCTAGAGTGGCCTGGACCGAGCACGTCATAAATGGGGTGGCTCTAGGATTTGAGCCATGAACCCTGAGGAAAGATCACGTGGTTCTTTGGTACTCCTTCTTGAGGCTCCTTGATGTTACACTTTTGTTCTCTGAGTATATAACTACATGTAGAGAAATAGATGATCTCACACAGAGAACCATTTCTCTGACTAAGGCAAAAGATTCTCTAAGAAAATACTACTATTTATTAACGTCCCCAATTAATATGCCCACGTTATTATCAAACGTAACTCAGGTGTCTGCTAAAGGAGGATGTCCCCTGGTCAAAGCCTCTGGGATGGATCAAAAACAGTTAAGAGTTGTGGTGACTACTTCCAAATGCATATGGCTTCCCACGATGGGCCACGGGTGTCCAATTATGACTAGTAGTTTGATTTTAGTTTATTCTGACAGCTTAACAACATTATGTTGTAACAAAATAGCTTTGAAGGAAATACTTGTCCCTTAATGTTAAGATTTTGAATGGTCTTTCCTATCATAGGATGCACTTATTCTGCTCTACCCCAGTGACTCTCAAAATGCAGAGACACGGCATTTTTTTGTTGCACAGACTTACAAACAGCAGGAGAGCACACTCATGGACACACAGCCTGAGTGGCGACCATTTGGTTGAATAGGGATGTATCTTGGGGTCATTGTGATGGATTAAACCTTAGGTAGGACTATCTAAGTGGGGAGATACAGATTTTCTGACATATAAACTTTGTTCCTCTAAAGAATAATCGAAGTGAAAGCTAGGAAAATGCAGGGCAGAAAATTCTGGAAATGTCTCTGTAGCTCTTTGTTTTTACAGTTCTTACAGATTTTCAAATGTGTCTGTTGTGTAGGCCAAACAAACCTCTTACCCCTTAACAGCCTGCCCATTGTTAAGTCTGGATTTCCTTCCTGGTGACTTTGTGTTTCGGTTCAGACAAGCTAGTGTCTTGTTTCATTAAGGCAGGAAAGCTAAATAAAAAGTGTAGATAATTAACCTTCCTAACTAACCTGCAAAGTAAAATATGCATGGAAATGACAGTTCTTAATTAGCTAAGGGCCGTGGGCAAACATATGTATGAGAGGCCTCTGGGAAACTGAGACTGCAAATATACCTGGATTTCTATATTGCTAAACTTAGATGGCAAATTAACATCTCTGGTGAAGACTGCCAATAGCTCAAGTGATTATTGATCCTAGAGAATAGCTTTCAAATTCTGATGTGCATTGTTGGGAAGGCAGACTTGATGGGCTCCAGTCCCTCCTGGCAGGCTGCGCATGTTTGCACCTTTTCTACACTTCCTGGATGTCACATCCGTGTATGTGTTTCTCTGAGTGCACAAGGACGTTTTCCTATTGTCTTATTACCATTTTCCCGGATGCTCCCCTCATAGTTGTGATTGTGCCAAGCCCGGGGTTTCTTCCCAGAGATTTGGATTTGAATTGGAATCCATTCCTGGTCTTGGTGTGGGATCGGGATAGATCCAAGACAAGCTGGGAAGTTGGTAACCGGCAGTTCAGCACAGAAAACATCGAAAAGGGTAGCTATAAAATAATAGATCACATGACAGAGATGGGAAGGGACATCTCTCAGGCATCAGGCCCACCTTCTATCCCGAGAAAAGCCATCACACTGACCGTGGCATCTGACCCCTAGAACGTGGACATGGCTTTGGGCTTCTTTTCTGCAGTTAGTCTAGGGAGATAGCACATCTCAATGAGCTAATCCTTGTGATCTAATTGGCTAACTCAAAGAGCAGCTAGATCCGGGCAGTAAGCAATCATGGAGCAAGCTGGGAAAGCAGTAACAGTAACCAGGCCATGTCCATCCATGGAGCAGATGCCTAGCCACTTACTGGCTAGTGACACTTGCTATCTGGAGCGTGACGAGCAGAAACACTCAGTTGTTGAGGTAAGGGGCTGTTGGTGGGTAATCAAGACAGAACCAGGCTATCAGTGAACACTGGCATTCAAAAGGACAAAAAGTCATCTTATCAGGCTTGGATGAGCTGCAAGGATGGCTTCCTGCAGTTCCCTGGAGTCATGGGCCAGAGAGGGAGGAGAAGGAAGTCAATTGTCATTGTGCACCTGTTGTGAGCCAAGGACTGACTCTGCATCCCTTCTGCGTAAGAGAATGTTCCTTCTGGGCTGGATCCAGGCCAGCTCTGTCCTCTCCCTCCCTCCCCCCCTTCCCTCCTGCTCTCCTTGTCCTTTTACATCTCTGACCAGATTGTAGGGTCTCCGGGAAGGTTGCCTACCCTGCTGCCTGGTCTTTTCCTCGGGTTGTACTCGTCATAGGTACTTGGTATGCGTCCATGAGTTGGTTACCTTGTGCCTGTGGTACATGAACAGCTACTTTAAAAGATTTCTGGGGGTTGTGCCTCAAAGCAGTCTGACTGCCCTTGCACTGCAGTCTGTTGTTGTCATTGGATACGCTGACAACAGTAGTTAACACTGTGACCTGAATATGTCACAAGTGGGTAGGCAGAACCTATTCACACTGGGCTCTCTGGCGGGGACATCTAAGTGAGAAAGACTCTAGGCCAATGGCTGTGAAGCTTTACAACTCTCCAGAGTGAACTTTAAGAGTCCTAGGATGTGACTCCATTTCCCTCACACCCACCTGGAATCCTCATAGTATTTTTCTATATCTATGAGCGGAGCCCACTGAAGTGTGTTTTAAAATACAGCCAGCATCCGGGATATTACATTTAAATCAGTATCAGTCTTTTTGTTTTGCAAAGTCAAGGTGATGGCACGCTCTGCTGGGGCTGATGTGTTAACCTTGGAATTGCAAAATGACTTCCAAGAAAGACTGTCCAGTAGAAAACGCAAGACTTAAGAAGCAGATTCACTCGCAGATTCTCAATAGGGGCAACTTTCTTGGATCCTGAGACATTTGACAGAATTAACTATTTCATTAATTCTATTCTCTCACTCAATTATTTGGTGGAGATAATAAACCTCCCTGGTTGTCAGCTTCCTCTCCAAGGTGAAGGTTCTGATTCTGCTGTACAGTTTTATTAAGGATTTCATATGATGTTCATAAAATACAGACTATGTAGCCGTAGATGTACAACCAATTGTGCATGGTGTCACGACACTTCTGTTTGGTGTTTGGAAGATAAGACATAGACCTTTTTTGACATGACTTCCTTTACGAAAATACCCAGTGGGTATAGTGTAACATCATGGTGCTGCATTTGATTTGTTACATCTCTATCTTCTGGTTGTACTGCCATGTTAGCACCATTGTGGCAATATGTGCATGAACACTCAGTTGTATGTTTATTGGAACTAAGACATTTTATTCTAACTTTCAAGAAATTGCTACTGGACAGGATGCAAACCCAGGTCTGTGAACATGCAAGATTCTAGAGTGCAGTGCTTGAGGTTCTCCTATGTTCTCAGGGCTGTAGTTTTAAGAATGTGTTATAGCTTGCAGTCACCTTCCAGTCATAAGCACTGTTATGATGTGTGTTATATGATATATATCATGATGATATATATACATATATATACATATATATACACATATGTATATATATGATGCGTATATATCCTATGATATATACACACCATATATTATATATACATGTGTGTGCAAATAAACATATGTACACATATGTGTACACACACACACACACACACACAGTGACCCTACAATAGGTCCATGTGTTGAAAGCTTTCTCCTCAATGCAGTTTTCACAACTATGGCTTTTAGAGGCTGATTGAATCATGGGGTGCAGATTTAGTCAGTGGGTTCCTATCCACATATCCATGATCGAATGTTTCCGTAGGAGGTAGTAGAGACTGAGGAAGCCCGGTCTGATTTGGGGAGGAGTGGCTGGAAATGTATCTTGTTCCTTGTATCTCCTGTTGGTCTAGGCTTCCCAGCTGCCATGGGGTGAGCAATGTCTTCTGCCACAGTTCTGTGATCATGGTGATCTGTCTCACTGCAGACCCAGAACAGTGGAGCTGTGGGCTAAACCCTTTGAAGGCATGAATCAAAATAAACCTTTCCTGCTGTAAATTGTTTTCTCGGGTAGTCTATCAGATTTACAGAAAGCTGATGAACATAGGAAACATCTGTCCATCTCTTATAGAACCATGATAAGCCAGACTGAGCTATTATAAGGTAATTCTAACTCAACAGCATCCTGTACAACTTTTTTTCCTTTGTCTAGGAAGACTATAAATGAATGGTAAATGGGATCTTACTATGTGTGTGTGTGTGGTCTTAGACACTATAGAGCTGTTTAATATTCCGCAAAAATATTTTTACAAGCTCAATTCTGGTTACTATAATTATGACAATAATTTTTCACACCCTGACACCTATTGAAATAGCGAACGAGTTCTTTTCTTGAGACATTATTCAAATAAATTATATCTGCATTTAAATTAATCTCCAGATCATAGAAATTAGCAATGAGAAAAGCATATTAAATCACCTAGTCCATTGCTGGAGGAGAATTGATCTTCACATCACGGTCCCTGGAGCTTTGTCTGGTGAGTTTTAAATGTCTTGAATAAGTGTTATTCTGATTCTGGGTGGCCATCTCACCGACTTCCGGGGAAGGTCTGTCTCATGGCTGTCGGAATTCAGATTTTTCTGATGTAACTTGCTGGAGCTCAATGCCTACAGACACTAGACATTCTGGTGTGCACACAGGCACTGAAGGGGGTTGGGGGAGTCTGGGTAGGAAGAAGACCGGGGGCAGCTGAAGAAGAGTGTGCTTGATTATATTTGAAACTTGCCTGTTGTTTACTTTCAATTTTTAATACCCTGACTGGCTTAGAGAGGGACAGGCAGTCACGGAGCCAAGAGAGGGACACTGAAAAATATGGATGACCTGATGCCAACTTAGTTATAATTATATAATATTCAGGAGGTAAAAAAAAATCCAGACACTAACTGAAACATGCCTTAGCTTATTCTCATTATTTATGATTCTTATATACATTTGAGGTCTGAAATAGAAAGGCAGAGCCTAGACATTCTATTATTATTATTATTATTATTATTATTATTATTATTATTATTTGTAATTCATTTGCTGCCTTCCAATTAGATAGATAGCTAGATAGGTGGACAGATAGAATGAGTGTCTTTATTCACACAGAGCTCAGGAAATGGGACATAATTGGGCAGGGGACCCTTCTTTAATTCTTCTTTTATTTAATTCAAACATTATCAGTTTTCTTATTTATAAAATGAAATAAACAGGAGGCCTGAATCAAACATTTTGCAAATGTTAGGGGACAGCAAAAGCCAAACAGTCTGCATGATTAATGATGTGATCTTTATTAAAACTAAACAAGTTTATTGTTTGATAGAGAAGGAGTTGGTTCTCTAGAACTGACACGAAAAGTCCAGGGATTCCGTTTTCCGGAATGTTCCAGAACCACAAGGCGCTTTCAGCTCACTTGGCCTCTCTTGGGTTGTTTGAACTTCCACTTTCCCACAAATGACAAATCTGGTTCAAACACTTGCTGTAATTCCCAAAAAAGAGTCAGTATTAAGGCTTTAGTGATAATGGCTCCAAGGCTCTTATTTTCATTGGGACCCATCTCTTCCTCCTCAACACACCCTTTGGTGTTAAGGGCCAAACAGAAGCAATCTGATGTCTTCACACATCTAACGCACCAGCAGCTGCTCCTTGCCGCCACCCTCCAGGTGACCTGACTCCCCGTTTCTTAAGATCCCTCACTTTCACACCTTGGTGCCCTCTTCTTGGTCTGTATATGGCTGACTGTCCTGAGTGACAGCCTCAGGCAATTCCTTCCTCACAGCCACTAAATATACTCCTTCAGTGCCTAGGACAAAGCAAAGGCTAAACGCATATTTGCTAAACAGGTGAGCATAACCCAGCCAGTCTAGTATTATGCCATTATGGAAAACCAGTGTTTTTCTTTCCCTCTATTATTTTATCCCATCGGATCCCTCATTAGAGGAAAATGTACAGAGACTTGTTTAGGAATTACTAAACTTCTTGTAATCTATCTTTTTTGATCAGCCAGAAGCACGGGAAGAATTATCCAAGTTCTTCCTCTCCCTACTCTTCCATAAAAGGAGAATATCTTGCACCAGCCCACAATCTTTCTCTTCCTCCCTCTCCCCCTGCCCTACTTTAACCTCTGGGAGAACATGGCACGGGGTTTGTCGCAGAGAGTGGGGGTGCTACTCAGGCCGCTGCTGCCCATGTTTGGAAAGCTCTTGGAAGGAGTATTTAGTAGTTAGAGAAGTCCCCTCTGAGGGTTCCCTAGCAAAACTCCTGCCTTCCTGCAGTTCCTCCCTTCTGCACCAGGCACCGTTGTAGGCTCATCTTCTGGGAGAAACCAATAATAAGATGACTTGATTTTAGAGACTGATAAGGTCTTGGGTATGGTAGTTGATTGTAGGCTGGCAGTCTGTAAAGAATCAAACCAAACCCAGCAAGTTATCTGAGAGAGGATGAAGCAAGTGGATTTAAGAATGATCCTGCGAGCAAACCAAGTTCACTTTGCACTGATATCTACAAATTTACACAGAAAGTATTAACAAAGCACTTATGACTTCTGATGCTCTGGAGTCTACCTGCCGTGAGATCACTAGCCTCACTTGTCCGTTACCTGATGCTACGTAGACAGAAACAGAAGCGAAGGAACTACCGAGCAGAATGCCCGCTGTCGGGTGTCCATGGTTCTTACGCCCAAATATTTGTTAGTGGTGAGAAACTGAGATCAGGAAGACTGGAGAATGCTAGAAGAGACCATTCACATTTTCTACCCAGAGAGGCCAATGTTTGGTCAGTCTTGTCAGGCACTGAACCCAGAGAATGAGATGTTGATTTATGCACATCAGGTGCCTGGAAGCTAGTATAATCTGTCTAATTCTCAAAGTGACATAGCTTCTCTTTGTAAGGCAGGAATCCTGATGACCGCAGATTCCACCTGCAGTGGTGACCTGTGGGACCACAGGATAGGCTCCATCTTCTAAGTTCCTTTAAAATGTTTCTATATACGCCACTGTCTCCCCCTTCTCCCTATGCAAGGCTGCAATGTCCTAGTGGTTAGACTCTAAGGAAAAATTTGCAGCCACACAGAACAACTGGTGACCAACTAAAAATACTTTTTATTACTTGCAGGCAAACAGTGTTTGAAAATAAGTTTATTTCATGTGGTGCTGAAGAGGCCATTTGGAGCCATGGGAAATAGTGCCCAGCTTTGCAGTACTGAGAGTTGATGTGGTTTACTTAAGATTATTTTTTTGCTCACAGGAAAAAAACAACCAAAAAACTACAATGTCTTTTTCTTGGTGCTGGGTGGGGTGCGGGAATGGAAGAAGAGGAGAGAGGGAGGAGGTGGAGAAACCACAACCAGAAAACCGGAATTCACTCCCTAGCCACATGAATAATTGGAAGCTCTTAAATGCAAATTGGCATGGTTAGAGATGACATAACATTTGTTGACATAAAGTCGGATGTCCCCAGAGGCGTAGAGAGGTTTAATTGTTCAGATCCCAGAGCTTGTATGAACCTACATTTTATAAACTAGATTTTCTAGTATCTTCGTGGCAGGGGCCCTGGCTGGCAAAACTGCGTCTATGCAGTTCCCAGTGGTAGGCAGTGTTCGAAGGGCAGCAGTTAGCATGGCATCACAGATGTGGTGTGAAAAATATAATTCTGTTTGCTCTTTAGCCACACACTTGACCTGCAAGGTGTTTGCCACTAGATTTTCAGATTCATTTCCTCATGTCTGCACGGTTTCTTCCTCAGAGGCCCTAGGACAACAGACTTCATGAGAGGAGGTTGGTGAGGAGGATGGGGAGGTGCTCTCAGTGTGTCAGGAGAAAGTTCTGGCTGAGAAAGGAGGGAGGGAGATCTTTCTGATGGACCCATTACACAGATGGCTCCTGCCTCCCCCTAAGAACGTGAAAACCCGCATAGTTCTGCCTCTTGGTGGAGATTCTATTGTTGTCGTTTGCTGTTTTGTTTTGGTTTTTGAGAGCTCATCTTCTAGACCAGGTTGGCCTCGAACTCACAGAGGTCCTTCTGCCTCTGCCTCCTGAGTGCTGGGATTAAAGGCTTGCGCCACCATTGCCTTTTATGTCCTTGTTTCTGTGGCTGTTTTGTGGCTGATAGCAACACCTCCTCCAGAATCATAGCTGGCAAACAGCAACCACAATCCCAACGGCTACCCACTAACATCACTGCAGCATGTTTAAATTTATGCTCACTAATTTCTAAGTCTTTTTAGAATGTATCTCAGTAGAAATCGCCTTTGAGCATGCTGTAGTTACCCTTACCTGTGTCTTCAGGCAAGGGCTTCATGCCATGCTTGGGCTCAGCAGTGGGTCGTGTGAGCTTACAGCCCACTCATATGGCTCCTGTCTGTCACAGGCTGGAATGGGTCTGTCTCTGAGCCCTGCTGTGTTCACTGGCCTTCAGCTCTGCCTGCTTCCCTGTCTCTCACTCTAAAGTTCTGTCCCTTTGGCTCTCCTGTGCTGGTCTTTCCTGATACATGCCCTAGCCTCAGCTCCTTGCTCTCTCCAGGAATCTGTGGCTCAGTCACACTCCAGATCTAAGCATAGCGCTGTTTATGGTCTAAGCAGTCTTGTCTGTGGTATTCTTGGGTAACAGCAAGGACTGGCCAAGATGTTACCTGAGGTTATTAATGCTGGGCAGAAAGTCATATGCAATCCTCTCCCCCCAATACAAAACCACTATGCTGTGACTGTGGTTTACCGTTGTTACGAAACTATGGCACATTTAAATTAAAATCCAGACATACAGACTTTTGATCCTATGAAAATATTAAGGTTCACCAAGTAATTAGTGAAACTGGTCTCATTGCATGGTGCTCATTTCAGGGGCAAATTGAATCTCCAGTCGGAGACAAATGATTTTTAGAATCTGTGTGATCTCTTCAGGTCCCTAAGCACCTGCCCTTCACCTCTAGTGAAGGGCACACTGGGATAAAGTGAGGACAAGAAAGCCTCTGGTGGTGAACAAGGTGTTCATGCCTCTCAGCCCTTCGAGGTAATTCCCTTTCCTTACTCCAGGGAGCATGTATCTAAGGGATAGCTTTGCATCGTGGGGCATCTAAATGAATTAGCCTTCAAGATGAATGATTGAGACCTAACCTTGGGTTCCTCCTTGAAAGAACTGGTTTTGAACAGGGTCTGACTCTATAGCTCTAGAACTCAAAGGTAGACAAGACTGGCCTTGAAATCACAAAGATCTGCCACACCCTTAGATGAAGAGCTACAACAGCAAGGGGTTATGAAGGAGGGAGAGTGTGCTTTCCTTAGGGGCCAGGCCGTGGTCAGTCCTAAACACATCATATACACAGACATATGTACCTATATGTGCATCCGAATTTGCATATATTTGTGTGTGTGTATTGAGATATGTAGCAGTAACTGGAATCTGTAGATCACACACACACACACACACACACATGCACACACAGCAATAACAATTATAGAGAATCAGGTTATAAGTTCAAGAGGAGAGAAGAAGACACAAGAGGACTTACAGAGAAGAAGGGAGAGGCGGAAACATGAACACAGTGAATTTGTATACGAAACGCACAAAAGAATTTAAGACATATTGTAATGAAAAGGCATGACATAAAGAATATGAATGTATATAACCCTGCCCAGTGTGCGGCTTCTGCGCTGCTCGCTGCAAAAGCCTGATCATCATGATTAGTTTTAAAAAGTGACGAGGAAATCCTACGGCGGGCATGGTGTTTCATGGTTCCATCAGAAACTCATAAGCCAAACATGGGTTAGTGATTTATTTTGTTACAACTTGAAAAGTACAAACAAAATATTTATCACGTCTCGCTGCAGACCAAACCCCTACTGAGGACTTATGTGTCTCTAACAGATGGGATCGTGTCAAGCCTGAGCTATATCTCCAGGAGGAACTAGTATTACTCCCATCTTGAAGGGGGGTGGGGTGGAAACTGAGGATAAATGATCCTTAAAGTCACTCAGCTAAATAAAAGACTAAAATCCATATTATCGGATTCAAAACCCACTCATTTCTGTCATACTACCCTGTTCTTTCTGATTTGTTTCTGGCCAATTTTGGGGCTTTGCCTTCTCATTTTAGATCTGACCAAACACAGCAGCTCTGCCTGTGCTCTCCAGCAATACCCATGCCTCTGCCTGTGCTCTCCAGCAATACCCATGCCTCTGCCTGTGCTCTCCAGCAATACCCATGCCTCTGCCTGAGCCCTTCGGCTCTGCTTTCTCCTTCTTCCACAAAATTAAAGACAAATTAGAATTTTTACTTTATATTTAAAATTTCCTGCCTTAAATTTTTATGACTCTACAAATTCAATGTCCTGCATCTCTATATCTACATGCTATATCTACATGCTGTATATGTATGCTATATCTATATGCTATAGCTACATGCTATAATTACATGCTATATCTACATGCTATGTCTATAAGTTTTATCTACATGATATAATTGTATGCTATATCGACATACTGTATCTACATGTTATATCTACATGCTATATCTCTTAACAAATCAAATGCTAGCCATATTGACTTACCTCTAGTAAGTCTAGTAAGTTCTGCTGAGTAACTTGAAAGTGATAGTCTTCAGAAGAAGATAAATTCCATGCTAGTGCCACTGCAGTCTGTGGGGGAGACCCAAAGCACCTTTATGTCCAAGCACTGTCAACTAATGAATGAACTTTTGCCAGTTTGCACAGCTAATGTTAACAGAAGAGTCAGTGTGGAAATGTTTCTCTATGAAATGGAAAATTGACTCTATTTTTTTTTTTGTAGACTTCTTTTCTTTGATCCTTGGCCTTTGTCTGCCTGGGGAACTATTCTCCTCACTGTATTTTGGCTACAGATAAAGCAGCTTAAAGGAGAATTTTAGTCAGTTGGGTCCAGAGTGGGACAGGTCTTCACATCTCTTTGCTTGGAATTACTAATTTGCAAACTATCTGGCCTTGGATCAGACCCATAGATGAGTCATTCTGTGTACCTACCATCACATCACGGCCTCCCATGAGTTCCTTTCCAGAACTCACTCTCAACATCCAGCACAGCACTTCCCATTAAAACTTTCTGTTGACTGGATGAGCTGAAGAGGAATGACCGGGCTGGAGAGATGTCTCAGTGGTGTAGAGCACCTGCTGCTTTTACAGAGAACCCAGGTTCAAACCCTAGCCTGCAAATGATAGCTCACAAGCATCCTAATCCCACTTCCAGAAGATCCAATGCTCTTTTCTGACCTGCATGGACACCAGCACTCACATGGGTCATATACATACATGCAGGAAAAAATTCATACATTAAATTAAATAGATCTAAAAAAGTTTCAAAAGAATGTGCATTAGTTACTTTGCTATTGTGGTAGCAAAACACTCACGACCAAGACAACTTATAAAATAAAGCATCTAATTAGGTTTACAATTCCAGAGGGTTAGAGTCCATGATTGCAGAGAAAAGGTATCTGGTAGGAACAGCCGAGAGCTCACATCTTACTCCATAAGTAGGAGCCTAAGAGGGCACACTGGGAATGGTGACCCTAGTGTCATACCTCCTGTAGCAAGACCACACCTCTCAGTCCTTCTCAAATAGTTCCATCACCTGGGGACCAAGTATTCAAACATATGAGCCTGTAAAGTGCATTTTCACTGAAGCCAGTATATCAAGAACGGAGCAAAGACACCATATTGTAGGAGTGTGGAAGAGGGAGACATAATTGTTCAGAGAAGCCTCCAGGAGGAAAAGAATGTAAGAGGAGCCCTGATCCACAAGTAGGTATTGGTTCTAAAACATAGAACTGTCTGAGGATCTGAATCCAACAGTGTAGGAATCCCCAGAGTCCTCATCACAGAGCCTGATAAGAGCTGCTGAGATGGGTATATCCCATTGCACAGAAAGACTCCTAAATAATAAACATGGCAACAAGAAGCTACAACTGGATGTGGATGAGAACATGCCTGAGCTTTTGTTTATTTCAGAGACCATAGCTCTTGCCGTGTTGTGGCTCTTTGTGTTGGTTAATCTTTGTTGCTGTTGTTGTTGCCAACTTGATACGAGCCTAACTCATCTGGAAAGCAGAACTTGAGTTGAGAAAAAGCCTCTATCAGATTTGGCTGTGGGCATCGGGGCATTTTTGATTAATGTTTGGGGGCGGGGCACAGCTCACTATGGGTAGTGCCATCCCTGAGCAGGCGGTCCTGGATTGTGTAAAAAAGAAGGCTGAGCAATCCATAAAGAGTTAGCCAGGAAGCAGTTAACCATGCCCTCTGTTTCAGTTTCTGCCTCCTGATTTCCAAGCCCTTGTCCCAACTGACCTCAGTGGTAGACTGTGATCTACAAGCTAAAAGAAACCCTTTCCTCTCCAAGTGGCTTTTGGTTTTATCACATCAGAGAAACAAAGTGGCACAGTACCACATTATGTACTGTGTAATTTACCATCTTGACAAAGCCACCATTTACATTTTTTAAAAAAGATTTATTTATTTATGTATATGCCTGTATGTACATTTGCTCACCAGAAGAGGGCATTGGATTCCATAGGACCACAGCTATAGGTGGTTGTGAGCCACCATGTGGGTGCTGGGAATTGAACTCAGGACCTCTGGAAGAACAGCCACTGCTCTTAACCACTGAGCCATCTCTCCAGCCCCCACCATTTGCATTTTAATGAGGGGAAACTGAGATTAAAAGTAAAATAACTGTCCATGTTCCACATAGAGCCAGGACACAAACGAAACTCAACCTTCCCCATGCTAACCGTGTTGATGAGTGTCTTAGGGTTCTCTAGAGGAACAGAACTAAGCGTGAGATACACACACAAACACACACACACACACACACACACACTAAATAAATAAATACATGTACACACAAATACACATACATATACTCACACACACCTCCAATGTTTAAATCAAGAAAATCTCTCACAGGTGTACCCAACAACTTGGGTTTTGGTCAATTCCTGATATAGTCAAATTGACAACCAAGATAAGACATCATAATGAGCAAAAGAGAAGGCTAGAATCCAGTCTTCCAGGTAGGAAGGCACAAGGCTCCTGAGCTTCCACGGGAGG
Source organism: Rhynchomys soricoides (assembly GCA_019843965.1). Lineage (NCBI taxonomy): Eukaryota > Metazoa > Chordata > Mammalia > Rodentia > Muridae > Rhynchomys > Rhynchomys soricoides. The sequence continues at coordinate 3,640,203 of JADRCH010000035.1, read as the reverse complement.
ATTTTCTATATCAAGGCACAGAGATATCTACCAAAGAACATGAGTCATACTGTGTCAGTGTAATCAACTGTATCTGTTGCATTAGATAAAGAATAATGGGTATTTGTCTTGCCCCCTTATGACTTGCTGTTGTGTGTGGAGAGCAGAAACGAGGAGGAGAGAGAGAGTGTACATCTTGTGGAGCCTTCTAGTCAATCCTTTGGAGATTCATTTTCCTAGCGGCAACTTGTGTGTCCAGAGCCACCTGCTACTAAAGTCAAGACTGTTATTTCCACCCTGTGTTGCTTCAGGTGCATTTAGACTCCTAAATAATCTCTACAACTGTGTTGGGCAGAAGGAGAGACCACACAGTAATAATATCAGGCTTCCTCCCCCCTGTTACCTGACGAAAGCCTGAAGGACATATTTACCAAGGTGTGTGTGTGTCTGTGCCCGAGTATGCATGCATGCATACATATGTGCATACACGCACACGTACTCACACACACACATGCAGGCATAGATGTAGTCCTGGGGATCAAACCCAGGGCCTGGTGCACGCTAGGCAAACACTGTACTATTTAACTATGAAAGTTGGAACAAATGCAGCTATAATTATTACCACAAATAAAAGGTTTGCTTTTTTTCTTTGCCTTTTCCTTTTCTTTTTGACACTCTTGGAAAACCATAGAGACTGTTTCTATGATTAGATTAAAAACCTGACCACCATCTTCTATTATGGGGTTTGCATAGGCAGCCTTCCAGCTGTGCCACATTCCTCATGATCAGGACCCCTGTGAGGGCTTGGGAGGCAGTCCATGAGAGATCAACAAGGATAAGATTCACAATATGAGCTCACTGATAGAACACTGACAATTCACATTTGCTGGCCTGCCCAGCCGCGATGAATTTGGTGAAAATGACACATAGCGATTGTTTGCAATGCATTTTGCTTCTAACCTGTGTTTAGTGAGTAGTCCCACTGCCAATCGTATATTGGCTTCTGGACCTAGAATCTTGGGCTCATTTTTCTTTCCCTTTAGCACTATCATTTCCAGAGGGCAGTGCATGTTAGAATCCTGTTCCTGGAGTCGCTCTGTCAGGAGAGAGAGATATAGTAAGAGGCTGTTGGGAACAAACAAAGACATCCTTGACAGGAACGATTTATCTTGCTACCTGCAACATGCCCTTTGGTTTGATAGCTGCTCCGGCTGGCCAGGATTATTTATCTTGAGCTCATGCTGATATATGGAAGTGTGCTGCTGGCAGGCTTCCTTCCTTTCTTCCTTCCCTGCCTGGCCAGTCTTTGCTGCTCACTCTTCCATATCACAGGGCTGTCAGCCAGCATTGTCCAGGGGAATTAGAGGGGAGGGGAAGTGCCTAGAATATCTTAAGAGAAATGATCTTCCTTGCAGGCAGAACTTTATCCTGTTTCCTTTTCTGCTGTCTGTTAAACTTTAGGAAGTTGGAGACTCCTAGGAACGGTGGCAGCATGTACAGGGGATGTTGTGTTCTTACCCCTCTTAGTGGCTGGTTGGCTTCCAGTAGACCACGTCTCACCTCACGTGTTCTCAGAGATACGTTTGCTTTGCTTCCTTCTGCTGTTGGGGCTACCAGGTGATGTTCCCTCATGACAGGTACAGGGCAGCAGCCCTCTCACCTAAGATAAGGCTGCTCCCTCTGTTTCTCCTTGTCCCTGATGTCCCCTGGCCATTGGTTATTTACATACTCAGTTCAGGCAAGGACCTCAATGTTCTCTGCCTGGTTTTACATCTTATACTGGGCAGTCCACTCCACCCAACGGGGGGATTTAGAGAGCTGGAGCAAAGGCTGTTCAGGGAGTTTCTGAGCACTGACCCTGGTGTCTTTTCCCAGTCTCAATGCCCATGCCCACACCCATGCATACATCCAACTTGCTACCCCAAGAGGGAAGGTGGTTTAATCCTTGTTAGTGTAGTTGGCTTACTGGGTAAGCCCAGGTGTGAATGACACCAGGCTGGCAAGGAGCAGATGTTTTTCTCAAAAGATGTCGTCTGATGTAAGTTTAATGGAGGGGCATTTTCCAGCCCTCTGGGTCAGTTAAAAGACCAATAAGGGCTTGAATCTCACTTGGAAGGGGGGATAAAATAGTCATGGAAGGCAGAAGGAAGAGGGTGGAAGAGGGCATGGGTAGGGAATTGGGGGGCTGTCAGGATCAGGTATGAGGAGAGATAGGAGAAAGGGCCAGAGGGACAGAAGAATAAATGAAAATATTCTGCTCGCTGGGGTATTGTGTTTGTGGGGGGGGGGGGTGGAGGGCATCTCTTGGAGGTGTCAGAGACCTGGGATGAAGAGGCTCCTGGGATTCAATTTGGGTGATCTTGGCTGAGACTCCTAGCAGTGGGGATATGGAACCTGAAGAGGCTATCTCCTGTAGCCAGTCAGGATCCTCAGTAGTGGAGGGATAAGGACACCAACCCACCTGCAAGATTTTTGACCCAAGTTTGTCCTGTCTAAAAGAAATGCAGGGACAAAGATGGAGTAGAGACTGAGGGAATGGCTAGCCAATGACCAGCCCAACTTGAGACCCATCCCATGGGCAAGCATAAATCCCTGACATTATCAATGATACTCTTGCAGACAGGAGCCCAGTATAAACTGTCCTCTGAGAGGCTCCACCCAGCAGCTGACTGAAGCTGATATAGAGACTCATAGTCAAACATTGGATAGAGCTCAGGACTCTTATGGAAAAACTGGGAGAAGGATTGAGGACCCTCAGGGGGATAGAAACTCTACAGGAAGACCAACAGAGTCAACTAACCTGGAACTTAGGGGCTCTCAGAGACTGAGCCACCAACCAAAGAGCATACACAGGCTGGACCGAGGCCCCTGGTACATATATATAGCAGATGTGCAGGTCAGTTTCCATGTGGGTCCCCTAACAACTGGAGCAGAGCTATCCCTAAAGCTTGGCGTGCCTGTGGAATCCATTCCACTAACTGTACTGCCTTGTCTGGTCTCAGTGGAAAAGGATGTGCCTAACCCTGCAGAGACTTGATGTACCAGGGTGGGGGGATACCTAGCGGCCCCACCCTCTCAGAAGAGAAGAGGAGGAGGGAATGGGGGGAGGGTGTGGAGAAGGGGAACAGTGATCTGGATGGTAAAATGAATAAACAAATAAAATAATGAAAAAAACAAATTTTACAGATAAACTGCAGAGTGCTGTAACAAAGCTCTACTAATTTTGGCTGGCTACATTAAGGTGGGAAGCTCAATTGCTTGTGGCTGGGATGATGACCTCTTATTCTGCATTTTTATATCTATTGCCTTTTGTATTATGTGAATGCATTTCCTATTTAAACCACATGAGTCAAACTCCAAGGAGGAGGTCTGGAAAGGAGGTGGAAATGACTTGGAGCTAAGCTGAACTGTGAGCTAAGCACGTGGAAGATGGGTGTGTGGGAGGGTCATGAAGAAGAGAGTCTTTAGAAGAGCCAGATTTAGTTAGAGAGGTGCGATGTCGGAGAGGTGTGATGTCGGAGAGGTGTGATGTCAGAAAGGTGTAACAACAGAGAGGTGTAATGTCAGAGAGCTGTGACGTCAGAGAGGTGTGACGTCAGAGAGCTGTGATGTCAGAGAGGTGTGATTTCAGAGAGGTGTGATGTCAGAGAGATGTGAT
>JADRCH010000035.1:3619045-3629138 GCA_019843965.1 Rhynchomys soricoides | reverse complement strand
TGAGAGGGTACCAGTTAAAGCAAGGGGTTAGATACTATGCCAAATGTGAAGAACCACAGACCAGAAATGGGGTTACCAGCTCTGTCATCCAGTTTTATTTTTGTGCTGCCTGGATTGTCTTCATATCTTATCATTACAGAAAGGAGCAAAGCTGGCAGAAATTTAAACACAGATTTTTTTTTTTTTCTAAAAAACCACATGTTTTTCTCAAGAGGCCAGTGTAACATGCCAGGCAGCTGTGTGCCCAGTTTGTTCCGTGCTCTTGATGCCGTGAGTCTGAACCTCAGCAGCCAGTAGAAAAGAAAACAAGGAAGAATTCTCCCCAAAGGCTGTGGCTGCCATAGAACCAACAGCTAAGGAGAAAAGCAGTAAAGAGGAAACCCACCAGAGAGGAAAAGCAGCCGGCTGCATGACCTGTCGGAAGATGCAGTGAGAAACGAAGCATTTCGCTGAGCACATCTGATCTTAGGTCCTGTCCTGGCTGCAGCCCTTCTCCTTTGGGATTAAGTTTTCCACAGTATGAGCGGGTGGAGCACTTGGTGAAAGCAGGTGCCAGCCCACCACGGTGAGATGCTCCTGACCAGCTGTAGCGGATGACTGACAGGCTTTTCTCCCTCCACAGACATCAGTCATTAATGGTGATGCAGCAATCTGGTTCTGGTGAAAACACCCGGATGGGACTGACAAACAACCAGGTAGCATTTCGGAGCTGAGTTATCAAAAGTTTGGTACCATGGAGAAACTTGTATCAAGATCTTTAAGTAGATCTGCAGCTAAATCAATAAGAAAATAAATAAATGCAGTGTCATAAATCTGCAAAAAAAAAAGGATGAATACACAGCCTCTTAATAAACCACAACAACTTGTTGGTGTAGTAACTTCTCCCTCAGAAAATGAACTAAAATTTCCCTTGAGGATTCTTCTTCCAGTTAATTTTGAGTTGGTTTGTTTTCATTTTCGTTTTTTAATGTGCCAGGCTGTGCACAAAAACAGTTGTCCGAAGTTCTTTCTCCTCTTTTCATACTAGAGGTAAGAGATAGATACATCCGGTGAAGCCTGTGCCCTCCCTGTGGTCACACGGGTTGCTGCTGTACCTCACTGCCCCCAGCCATATCCCTTGCTCCCATAGCAGGAGTGACAGTCCAAGAACTTCCGACGTGCAGACTACTTGCGTGTCTTCATGTCCTTTGAGATGGAAGGGATTTCCATTTCTCTGTGATTTTTATTTGGGAAGTGTGATTGACAGTCAGGGAGAAGAGAACACAGGAGAGAATGGAGAAAGCTGTAGTAAAATGTTCTCACAATGCAGCATCAAGTCAGAAAAGACCCAGGTCCCGGTCAGCAGTCTCCCCTTAAGACACAGTCCACATCAAGGCAGCCAGTGAAGCACATCAGACATCAGAGCACTGTGCTGGATTTTGGTGTGTTCTTGGATAAACCTATCCTGGCTGAGTTATCTGAGGATGGTATTTGAGATGCGTCTGAGGAAACACCACATGAAGAGGACAGTACAGGTGACCTCCACTATTGTCGCCAGCATTTCCTGTCTGGTGTACTGCGTCAGAGACTGTGCTAAGTGGTTATGGCCTGTACTTACTTAACCTTACAGCACCCCTAAGAATGGGTCACCTCGCTTGGCTGAAATGCTTGTTACTAGTTATTTTATTTGCAGATGAAGAAACTAAGGGTTAGAAACCTTGAACAATGAAGCCAATGACATGCAAACAGAAATTCGGCAGAGCTCAGGTTTGAAGAAGGAGCTCTCAGACTCAACAAAATGTGTTAATGAGGCTTCAATTTAATCACCTGAGCGATTGTATGTGATAGTATTCCCCCTAGGAGACCTGACATTGACAGTCACTAGCTTGGCATTATTAGCAGGGTTCCAACACTCATAGCATGCTCTTAGTGGGATCATTGAAACATCAAGTGGGCCATCTGAGAAAGGGAAACTTTTGATTATGTAATTGAGGATGATTCTGTTAGTGGCTAAACCCCCCCCCCCCCCCCCCGTGAGAGGCCTTTAATAAGCGGGCATTTAAGACAGAAGTGGATGGACAGCTGTAGTCCTGAAGTCAAGACAGGGAACCAATGCAAGAAGAATCCCCTTCATACTGGGCAAGAAAGAACTGGCTGCAAGTGGTGGACATGTGCACACAGGAGTGAGGGCTTCTGACACTCAGACAAGGTTAAAGAATCTGAGTAGAAGCTCTGTGACAGAGAAGGCAGAGCAGGGGGGTCTGAACTCTACCTGTGAGGAAAGGGGACATCTTTCCTTTAGAAAGAGAACGCTTAGGAGGAATTTAAACAGGCTTTTACTGGACCCTTCCTCGGCTAGACTTTCTGCACATAGCTTATCATTATCTTGAGGGGTAAAATGTCGAGCTAGGGTAGGGAGTTCACTTTATTTAGAAAATGTAGGCCAGTAATTGTACTGGAGTCTCCAATTCAGTTTTTAGATTGAAATTCTAGATTCCCCTTTTGATAAAGTAGGCTCCTCACTGATTAACAAGCTTATATCTGTTACGAAACTGCTCCTCACTTTCCTCTGTACTTGCCCTTCACTCTTGGCTGCCATAGTCAGACAGAAGAAAGCACAAGAATGCTTTTCTTGCATCTGGAATGCCTTAGCAGCAGACAATAATTGCTCTGTGCATATCAAACAGAGGCATTCTCCAACTAATTAAATGGAAAAATTAGAAGATCGATATCTATGCTTCAAAAAGATCCCACATTTAAAAGAATAGATTCACTGTAGAATTGTGTGTGTGTGTGAGTGTTTGTGTGTGTGTGTGGGGGGGGGCCATAGGGAGGCCAGAGGCTGATGTCAGAATCTCTTCCTCAATTGCTTCTCTACTTTATTACTTTATCTTTCTAGACACACTTATTACCTGGGGCTCACCAGTTCAGCTAGACAGACTAGCTTAAGCCCCCAAGATCTGCCTGTCTCTCCCTTTCCAGCACTAGAGTTACAGACAGGTTGGCTTTTTTGTGTAGATGCTAGGGTTCTAACCCACAATGTACCATGGAGCCATCTTATAGCCCCTCACTGTAGAATATTTTTTAATGCAGGATTATTACTTGGACACCAAAGTATGAATTTACATAGATTAGTTCAAAGTGGCTAAGTGCAGAGAATAGGAGCTACTATCGGTGGACTATCAGTTGGAAATAAAGATAAAGCTCTCTAGAGTGACAGGCAGCTACCTCCCAGTCCCACCCACAGTTAAACCTTTCCAAAGGGGCCTCGGGGCAAATGAAATATTTTAGCTATACCCAGGAAATGTTTTCTAAAGGGGACTGAAGCTCAGCTTAGGTGAAGATTCAGATCATTTGTGGATTTAACTCGTCCTTGTGATCTATGTTCCTGGTTGACACAGACTATCACGAGCTAGCTGCATTCCGTTCTTCTTTAAAAAGTGTGAAGAATATTTAATCATAACTAAAACTGCACTAATAGAAATTTTAATGAAACTGGGCCTAGCCAGGGCTGGGAAGTGGCGTAAGCAACTGGAGAGTGTTCCTCCGGGTACACTCTGCACTGACAGAGTTTTTAGAACTGAGATTTAGTATTTAATCCAAAGAGCTCACAGGGGCTTCGTAAGTGCAGTTTAATTTACAGGCTGTGTGAACATGGGTGGTGCAGAAGGCGCAGGCTTCTGGGAATTAAAAAACCTTAGAATGTAGATAGAACATAGATGAAAATCCTTGAAAGCATGCTCATTTAAATTTGCTTACTGTCTCTGGCTGTGAAGGCTGAACAGCACCTAAACTCTTCTATATTTAGTCTTCTTTGGGAGATAAGTAAGAAGGCCTGAAGAATTACTGGAAACCCAGAGAACATTTAACACGGTGTTTTCATTTTATAGTAAGCAAAGTGACAGCTACATGGGGGTGGGGTGGGGAGATGATTTGTCCAACTTTTAGTATCAGTGGTTGGAAAGGTACAGGCTTTATGGCACTTGTAGGATGAAATCCATATTACGACTTATGAAAGCGATAAAAGGCCACATGAGGAGAACCCTAGCTCCTGCCCTGACTCCTCTCCCATGTTTAATACTGCTAGAGCTTCCTTTCTAAACACAAAGCTTCAATGCTGCTCCTCATGGCTATGGCATGAAGCCCAGATTCTTGTGACTTATAGCCAGGCTCCAAGTCTACTCTGCTCAAATATTACCCCCACCCCAACCTTGGCCCTAGCACCGCCCCCTTGGCCCTAGCACCGCCCTCTGGGCCCTAGCCCTGCCTCCTGGGCCCTAGCACCGCCCCCTGGGCCCTAGCACCGCCCCCTGGGCCCTAGCACCGCCCCCTGGGCCCTAGTACCGCCCCCTTGGCCCTAGCACCGTCCCCTGGGCCCTAGCCCTGCCTCCTGGGCCCTAGCACCGCCCCCTGGGCCCTAGCACTCCCCCCCACCTCCACCCCCCCCCCAGCACCGCCTCACCTGCATACTTGCTGGTTGTCAGCCCTAGGATCATGTTCCCCTACACCTTTTCACTGTCTCTCTCAGGGACTCCCCATCCTCCTCCCTGTGCTTACCAGCTCATTGACCTGAGTCTATGTTTGACCTGAGTGCAGAGAGAATACCTCACTTATTTTTGCCTCCTGTACACACCAACCAGGGAATAAAGATGATCAGCAACTGCTTGTGGAGTTAGATTTAATAATTACAAAAAACCTGGGTAGTTGTGAACCCTAGAGCCCAATTTAAGTGAGCCTTCATCAGTTTGACACTCGCCTAGTTGGTCAACATTCTTGCTTGAGCTCTACAGTCTTACAGAACCATCAGCTTTTTATACCATAGCCATCGACCCCTCTCATTATATCCTGGGACGTGGTGCTGCCTTTTCCTGGCATGCACATTCTGTAGCGGTGAATTAGTGAACCTGCTCTGTGTTCCTGGCAGTTTGCGCTTCCAGCCATACACCAGAGCCTTCTGGATTCTCGAATGAAACACACACACACACACACACACACACACACACACACACCCCAGTTAGTTTTGATATATCTTGATTAGCTCAGTGGCTGGACACCTTTAAACCTCCCCACAGCTAGCAAACACTCTCCAAATACCTGAATTAACCTGAATTAACACCCTCCAAATCGACATTTTATCTCTGTTGCCTTCTGGGCAGACCCTTGACCCTCAAGGCTGCTTTCCATTTATAGTACATTTCGGCTGTCGTCTCTCTCTCCAGTTCCTTCCCAGTTGTCCATCCTACCTGTCCTCATGTCGGGCACTCTCTTCCTCCTTTCTTACCCCAGGAACCTAAAAGTCCCTCCTCTTTTATACTGACTAACCATTGGCCATTGGCTATTTATTGATCAATCAGAAACCAACTGGGGACAGGGACCTTCAGTGTTTGGACATGTAGATTCCTGACTTTGGAGCCAAATTAAGACAGAGCATTAAAACCAAGTCTTAACAACATTCTCAACCTGGCACTGGGTTTTCTATTTGTCAACCTATGGCTTTTGGAAGGATCACACGGAGGAGAATGGGAGGGGAGAGAAAAGGCAGAGCAGAATAATAACTAACACTAAGGGTGCAGCAAAAGCCATATGGAGACCTGCTGGTTTATAGCAGTGTTTAAATGGATGTGCTGTCTTTTTGTTCTTGTCAATTATGCAAGCTAAAGTCATCAGGGAAAAGGGAATATCAAATGACAAAGACTTCCATAGGATTGGCCTATAGATAAGTCTGTGGGGCTATTTTCTTGATTAATGATCTAAATGGAAGGGAGACTCAGGAACTCAGACCACTGTAGGTCTTACTGACCCTAGATATGTAGTCCTTGGAGATATATATATATATATAAGCAAGCCAGGAAGCAGTGTTCCTCCCTGGTTCCTGCACCTGCTCTGGTTCCTTCCCTGACTTCTTTAAATGACTGACTGTGACAGCAATGGGTGAGCCAAATACACCCTTTCATCTGTGAGTATCTTTTGGTCACAGTGCTTATCCCAGCAATAAAAAACAAATTAGGACAGAGGACTTTATAGAACTGAAACATAAAGCTCTTGGGGATAGGAGTTGTGTCTTCAATGTCCAACTCTGAAGAGCCTTAATGTTGGTCAGTGCTGGGAGGACATTAGCCTATCTGCATTACTATTCATTGTAGCAGTAACTACTGCACACACACACACACACATACACACACACACACACACACACACACAGTGCAGCCCTACATCTTCCTAACCCCTCTCTTAAATTTGATTCCAGTTTCCTCCAGGAGTATTTTTCACAGGGAAAGTCTGCTCACAGAGTTAAGTTCAACTGGTTGTGATCAGGGATTCTGGAATGGAAGGGTGACCTTAGAAGGCATAATTATCTAAGTCCATTGAAGGTAAGTCCCAGGGGGAAGGATTAGGTATGTACAGATTTCCCCAAACTGATTCACAGAGCTAAGACAATAGTAATTACAGTCTGCTTAGAACACGTTGTTAATCTGCAGGAAGAGTCAGCATTTACAACGGCAATCCTGAAAGCTGTGTTGTGAGATGCTCTCCCCGTTACATCTTAAGCCGTGAGAAACTGTGATGGTGAAGATGTTCTTGTACTCATCCATAAATTGAAAAATACGTAATTCATTTAGTGTTTCAGGTATAGGTGCGTGTTTCCTACTGTGGTATAATATAGATGCTACAGATATTTGCGAACAGTCTCATTTCCCTTGCCGGTTTCACTGTAGCCGAGTCTAAAAAGCTTTTAATACATCATTCCCCCTCCTCTCCAAGGACAGCAGGGAAAGAGACTAGATTAGCCTGTAAAGAAAAAAAGGCACTGGGAAATATTTTTAAATGAACAATGGCACCTCACATAAAAAGTTAATTATGGGGTCCCAGAGACAATGCCAACAGCGGCAAAGGGCTGTGTTTCCTAGTCTGTAGGAAGGACTAGACAGCAGTTCAGGAGGGAAACCCATTTCCACCAGCTAGGAAAGTAAATACCAACTGGATTGCCCCATTAAGTATAAATATTAAACCACAAAGGACTCAACCTGAAGTCTTATCAGACTCTAGACGAGGTATGATTTTCTGTGCTTGGCATTTAAAGGACTGATGGTCAGCTTCAGTACACCAGGTGACTGACAGTACTGTCGCTGTTCCTGGGCAGTACCATGTGCTTACAGTGCTTGACACACAGTGGGCCTGTCACAACTGGGTAGCAGGTGTGGATGCATGAGTGAGTATGTGCAGTCATTAATCTGCTGGGCTGCGAGAGTCTCTGGGCATGTGTGTGCTTTGCCTTCCTCTGAACCCTGAGCAGAAATGCTACAAAAGCCTTGCGGACCGCCGAGAATGTCTCCTTTACATTTCAGGGCTGTATTTCATGTGTTACTCGAAAGGAACACAGGAGGATGAGCAATTAGAACCAAAAGACAGCACTGCACATAAAAGCGTGCCTCATCTAGAGTCTGATAAGACTTCAGGTTGAGTCCTTTGTGGCTTAATTTTTATACTTAATTGTGTGGTCTATGTGGTGTTCACTTTACTACCTGGTGGAAATGGGCTTCCCTCCCAAATCGCTACCTAGTCCTTCCTACAGAACTGATAGGAGCAGGAGCCTTTTGCCTCTTCTTGGCATTCTCTCTGGGTTCCTGTAATTAACTTCTCCTTTTGTAGTGGCAAATAATGGCTGCTTCCCATGCCTCCTGCCCTTCCTTAGGCTAGGATGTTTAGAGAGCCACAAACTGGGAGATTAGCCCTTCCATTTAGATTTTCATTCATTCTCTTCTGCCTCTGAGAGGGATCTGTGGACTCCGGTGGTGATGTGGTCGTGGCTGGTAGCTTCCTGAGCTGGGTCTGCCTGGCTCACCACGATATCCTCAAACGTTCGGCGTAGCACTTCAAAAGCATCTGTTGGAAGGATGAATCAATGCCTACTGCATGTCTTCAGAGAGCAGTAGGGAGAGGAATTTTAAAGCATAGCCCTTGACTTTGAGTTTATCAGGTGAGACTGACTATGTGTTTTCTATTAACATTTTAGTTGTTGTATTTTGTTCATAGAACGCTCACTGTGTGACTTCCACACGTGAAGTAACCTTCGAGGATGCAGGATACATTACAGTTGTTTGTCTTGACCTTATTTGTGAGGCAAGTTCACCAATTTTTTTATTTTTCAGCCTTTTCTCCCTCTGCACTACAGTTATAAATAGCAACAAGAGCTTCTAGCTTCAGTCAGCCCTGCGCCTGAGAGGAATGCTCTAAAGAGATGGGGTGGATTCTCTCCCCAGTAATCTGTATGCTGGGAGGACCGCTGGGAGGACCACTCCTCAGAGACTCTTCTCTCTGTAGCTGACATGGTTTGTTATAGGGTTGCAGTGGAGGAGTAAACAGAGGCAGCCAGCCTAGACAATGAGAACTTGGAGACTGGAGTCATCCCCACCATAGGGAAGGATGCACAGCTGCTACTGGGAAAAACAGAAAAGTAGGTAGGCACAGCACAGCTCCGAATGAGGCCGGAGCAGTCCTGGGAGAACAGCCGGTGTGAATGTAGACAGCAGGCAGCAAGGCAAATGGAAAGCGCTTAAGGTAGTCGTGAAAAGGCGGGACTTCCAGAAGCAACTCCAATGCCTGCGGCCAGACAAATAGAGAAACAAAGTACATTCTGTGCATGCAGCGGGATGTTCTGCTCGGAACGGAAGAGAATCTGGAAGACAGGGACTCTCCTCTGCATGACCCACCAAGGCAGGGAAGGGTGTTTAGACACATGCATGGCATGCTATAGAAAAACCTTGAGTACATTATAATCAATGACATAAGCCAGTTATAAAATGCCAAATGCTGCAGGATTATACTTACCCAAGCTTCCCAGAGCTGTCAAACTTGCAACGAGAGCAAGTAGCATGGTGGGTGTCAGAGCCTGAGGGGAAGTATAGGTAGAGAATTAACTATGGAGTCTCAGTGTGCAAGGAAAAGGTTTTGGAGGGTGTTCAGCCACGTGAACATACGTTATACACCTAAAATCATCATAATGATAAATTTAATGTTTTATGCATTTCACTAGAATTATTATTATTATTATTATTATTATTATTATTATTATTATTATATCAGAGATTATGTAAAAGAAAAATATGGGGCTGGGTCATCTTTGAAGACAAGTTGGCTGAATTCAAACCCAGGCATATACGACTGCATGTACATCCTTCGGTGAGTCAGGGAGTGTCTCTCTGCTTTGACTTTCTATCTAATGGACTAGGAAAATGTTCATTTGTTTGTTTGTTTGTTTGTTATCATCGGGAGAAGATGTAATAGCTTAAGAGTCAAGCATAGCAGGATGCCTTTGATTCTAAGGGCTCAGCCTAGGCTCCCAGCCACTAGTTCATAAAGAATGACTTGACCTCAGTTCTTAATGGGGCCTTCAGAAAGTCGGTTGTGACTTCATGGCAGAGTCATCAAAGACAGTACACACCACATGGCAGGTCCTGTTGCAAGGGACTAGGAAACATTAACTTTGAGCTGTGTACCTACAGCATGCCAAAGGGAGTTTCATCATTAAGATAAAAATCCCATTATCTGATTTGGAATATATGACAGGTCCTTAGTATTAGGTATATTGCAGGCAATCCAATTATTAGCATTGTGGTACAGGCGTTAATAACTAGAGAGACCCCATTAAGACTGTGCCAAGTGTCAGTGAGAGAAATCCCAAACGGAACTGGCTTGAGCACAAAATTTTATCACAGCTCTACATAGTCTATGTCTGCCTCGGCAGGGCTGGGTTTGAGAATTCAAATGACAATGGGGAACTCTGTCCCCAGCAGCTCATGGACTGTGCATCAGTTGCACTGCCATCTGTTTGGTCAGACTGTTGCCATAGAGGTAGCATGACCTCCCGACCTTCCAGTTTACAGCCCATCATGCTCACACTCCTTCATGGAACATTCAGTTGCTTTCCTTCTTGCTCCCCCCCCCCCCCCCGGAACAATAGCACCAAAACCTCAGCATGTGGACCGAGCATGCTAGGAATGCTTTGGGGGAGCGCTGGCACAAGGTGAAGATGCCCAGCATGAGGGTATCAGTTCATTTGGACTGAAGCAGGAATCACCGAGTGATGTGGTCCTGATGCAGGATGTCAGAGTAA
>JADRCH010000035.1:3591437-3617394 GCA_019843965.1 Rhynchomys soricoides | reverse complement strand
CCATGGAGAAGACTGTGAAGGACCATGGAGAAGACTGTGAAGGACCATGGAGAAGACTGTGAAGGACCACGGAGACTGTGAAGGACCATGGAAAAGACTGTGAAGGACCTTGGAGAATGTGAGGGACCATGGGGAAGACTGTGAAGGACCATGGAGAAGACTGTGAAGGACCATGTAGAAGACTGTGAGGGACCAAGGAGACTGTGAAGGACCATGAAGACTGTGAAGGACCATGAAGACTGTGAAGGACCATGCTTCTTACTCAGGCCCCTGTTCTCTGCCAGCCACAGGGCAGGAGGATGCACAGTGGCAGCAAGTGATGGGCAGGTAAGATGAAGCAGCCTGCTCTGACTCCTTGCCCTAGGCTGTATTCTGACTACTACTGTGTTTCCTGCAGTTGCCCACGTTTGCACGGCAGCTGTCCCTGGCCATGGGAAATCTTCCCACCATGCTTATTATCCTGAGCTACATCTCCATCTCTTGTTGGATTTCCTTAATCCTGTCTGTAACCCAGGTCAGCATCATTTCACTGAACTTTCCTTCTTCCCTATGTCTCCTCTGTACCCTGACTGATGGAGGGATACAGCACAAGTACTAGAAAGAGGATGCTGGGTACAAAGCTGTGAGTGATAGGTGTCTGTCAGTCATAGAATGGACCCATTGCTGCCGGTCAGGTTAGCATGATCCCTCTCCCCTGAAAGAGTTGGGCTCTGGGTTGGCTTGTGACTAAAGGTGTATAAGAGAATAGAATTGAGAAAGGGAATCTCAGAAGGGCCTGACAGCTAGGGTGGAGGGCTTCTTAACTGTCTACTCGAGACTATCTACTTCCTGTCCCCTCTGGGCAAGCAGGGCGTGGCGTTGCATTAGGAAATAATCTCAGTTGAAAACATCATTGATCTTTTAAATTCAATGGCCTTTGTGATTTCTTTGAAAGAAGATGCAATTGGGGGGGTGGGGGAGGGGGAAGACAACCACTCAGCAGTCAGAGAATCTGTTTTTCCATTGTTCCAGTGTTGATATCCCACAGTGGCTGACACTTATTTCTAGAACTTTCTGTTCAGCTATTTCTTTTCGTGTTTTGGACAGCAGAGAACAGAAGGTCATGCATAATGGGAGGCTTTCTTAATGTTTTATTAGCTGAATACCTTCGGTCTAGCCCCTGAACACAGGGTGACACATCAAAGCATATCCTGCTAAGAGAGCCTTCCTGAGTTTGCAGGGTGACCCCATCCTATTACCCTGAAGCTTTCAACTAAGGGAACTTGGACCAGAGCTTGTATTTAAGAATGATCCTTTTTCTGTTTCATCTTTGAGTTTAAATTGGATTCTCTAATGTTGGTAGAACAAACTGGACCATTGCCTAATTCTGCTCAAAGAGCAGAGGAATCACAAGCTCCAGTCCTCTTACCAATGTGGTCAGTACCCTTGGTGGGGTATTGGTGTTTGCTGAAAGGGTCACTTAAATAGCCTTGCTTTCCATTAAAGTCATACATGCGGTGAGCTTGACCCCCTCTGGAGAGGTAGGTGTCAGCACACTTATTTCCATAAGCAAGCCTGGAAAACAATCACATTCACTCCTTGCTGTTTGGAACATTAAAATAGAGAACACACTGCTTTAATTAACACCACTCCGTAAGAGTTATTGTCAGAATTCTGCAATAGTTTGGTATAATTTGATTATGGAAGAAAACCATTGGTTTCTTTTATAAGTTTTTTTTCTGCTGCTGCCTCTTGGTTGAGTGTGTGTGTGTGTGTGTGTGTGTGTGTGTGTGTGTGTGTTCATGGTTAGCTTTAATAGGTGGATTGCTTTTATTTAAATGTTATGAAGTCTACAGGAAAAAAAAATAATGTCTAGGCAAAGTTCAGATCAAGCACACGCAACTTGTGAGTGTCACTGCTGAATGTGGTTCACTTACAATAAGCCCCTCCTACCCTCTTCACCCTGAGCCCCTGGCTTCTTCTCTCTGCC
Source organism: Rhynchomys soricoides (assembly GCA_019843965.1). Lineage (NCBI taxonomy): Eukaryota > Metazoa > Chordata > Mammalia > Rodentia > Muridae > Rhynchomys > Rhynchomys soricoides. Next base: position 3,615,425 of record JADRCH010000035.1, on the reverse strand, counting down.
ATTCCTGGGCTCACTGCAGAGAAAACGCCCAGAGCTTTGGCCACTGATGCCAGCTCAAGTCTTACTGAACTAATTTATTGCTAATTTATTATTGAACTAATTTATTGGTAACGTTCGAATCCACTACCCCTTCTCTGACATTTTTCCCCCTTCCTTTGTGGCGTCTATTTGTTCAGCATAGCTCTTCTTATTCTCTGGGTTCAGCTAAATCTTCCTTAGGTATCTTTTCCCATATAACTGGTGTGGTGTTTTAAGATCCTGGGTTTTAAGTGAGACAGGCTGGGCGGTGTGGGCTTCTGTAAATTACTGATCTTCCTGTGGTTCAGCCTTCACATCTATAAAACTAACACAGTAATGCAATTATCCCGCCTCTTAGCCATGGACGAGGATACGTGAAGCCAAGTGTCTCAGCTGGATGATGCAGCAAGCACACACGGTAAGTGCCCCAAATATGAGTGTTTAAAAATTAAATTTTAGATTTTTAAACTATTTCTTCCCTGTCTCATCTTTTCTATTTTTTACTCAACTTAAAAAAGAAAAACAAAAAATACAAGTTTTTTGTTATGATTTTTTTCTTCATATCTATGTTTTTGCTTTTTTTTTTCTTCTCATTATGTGTAGTGTGCTAGCTAATTTTGTGTCAGTCTGACACAGGCTAAAGTCATCTGAGAGGAGGGAACCCAAATTGAGAAAATGCCTCCATAAGATTGTGGTAGAGGCAAGTGTATAGAGCATTTTCTGAGGTAGTGATTGATGGGGGTGCGGGGGCAGCACATTGTGAATAGTCGTGGGTTCTGTATGAAATCAGGCTGAGCAAGCTAGTAAGCAGCACCCTTCCATGGCCTCTGCCTCAGCTTTGCCTCCAGGTTCCTGCCCTGCTTGAGTTCCTGACTCCCTTCAGTGATGGACTATGATGTGTACATGTAAGCCCAATAAACCCTTTGTCTTCAACTCGCTTTTGGTCATAGTGTTTCCTCACAGCAGTAGTAACCCTGACTATGACAACAGAGTCACAACAGGCTGGTCTTCAGGGCCCAGTGAGAGAGCCTGGGGTGTGTGCCTGGGGTGTGTGTCTGGGGTGTGTGTGCTGGGGTGTGTGTCTGGGGTGTGTGTGCCTGGGGTGTGTGCCTGGGGTATGTGCCTGGGGTATGTGCCTGGGGTGTGTGCCTGGGGTATGTGCCTAGGGTATGTGCCTGGGGTGTGTGCCTGGGGTGTGTGCCTGGGAGTCCCTGGGGAGTGCCTTGGGGGTGGCTCCATGACTCTCTATGCTCCACTCTTCACCAGCAAGAGTCTTAAGTGGCCCTGTTCATAGCTGACAGTCACAGAGATTCGGAGATGTCCTTGAGGAAGGAAAGCAAATGCATTCATGAGGGAGGGAAAGGTGGGGGCATGTCAACAATAAATCCAGTGCCTTGAAATTCAGAGTGCCACATCTCCACCACAGTCTCTGGCCTCTTCACGTTAGATACACCTTTTGCAGATCCTGTAGAAAAGCCATTTATGGAAAGGTAGGAGAGTTCCTGGGGTGATTTTATTATTTTCTACTTTAATTGTTAATATAATTTTATTATTTTCTACTTTAATTGTTAATATTGCCATAGGTTTTTTAAAGCAATTTCATAACATTTTTATGATATTTGAAATTAAATTTCATTTATAGTATAGCCTATTAAACTTTTTTTTTTTTTTACAGAAAATATAAACTATAATGTTTAATTTATGAGGGAAGAATTTCAGAGACCACCATCTCCCTCTGAGGGGACTGGGTAGCACAGTGTATGTAGTGCAGGTGATCTGTAACTAAGCCCAATATGCATTCTAGTTAGATCAGACTTCACTGGGAGAGACCCAAGAGCTTGTCTAACATTAAGTAAAAATGGTGGTTTCCCTTTAATCCATGAAAAGCTTTCTCTTGAAGTCAGGTAATTGTTGTGACATTGACTTGTACACAAAAGTCCCATTCATTGACTTATGGCATATAACATGATAAAGAAGCACAACTAAATTTCCAAAACGAAACAAAAATAGAATTTATGCGTTTATATTTATAAGCTGGCAAGGTTGAGGAAGGATTGCAGGTCTGTTTTAGACTAGTTTGAATAATCTGCCGACCGTTAGTCTGTTTTAGCTCTCCCTGGTCACCCACATGGTTCACTCAAATTAGGATTGCCAATGGGCATTTACTGGGCAGAGAAAGAGAGGACCATTTGTTTGTGTCCTTCAAAGAGAAGAAGGGATGTCAGTGTCCCTGTGTTCTCCCATTCGTCATTCTCAGCTACTGCCAACCTCAGACAAGTGGGTCTCAGGCTATCATGAAGGCCATGACAAGGCTGAACTCACGCTCCTGGGAGCCAATGTGGTGGTTTGGATCTCAGATACCTAACACGTTCCTCAAAAGCTCATGTGCTGATAGCTTGGTGCTTAACATAGTGCTCAGAGGCGAGGCCTCTGGGAAGTGACTGGAGCAGGAGGATTCTTCCTTTATCCATGGATTTTCCCACTGATGGATTCATGTAGCTTAGCAGCTCCTGGCACATGGCACAAACATTAGCGGGTGGGGTCCAGTTGGTGGGCGTAGGTTGATTGGAGCATGCTTTACTTATTTCTTATTCTTATTCCTCTCTTATATATTATATTCAAACTGCAGTCTCCCCTCCCTTCTCTCCTCCCAGTTACTCCCCCCAACCTCCCCTCTCCCTCAGATCCACTCCTCCTTCTTTCCTTCAGAAAAGAGCAGGTCTCCCAGGGATAGCAACCAAACGCGGCATAAGAAGATTACACTGAGACTAGGTACAAACGTTCATATCAGGACGGGACAAGGCAGTAGTATCGTATGATTTGTTTGAATTGTGCACCCTCCCTCTATCCCCTCTCCCCTCCCCCCTCCTCCCTTTTCCCCTCTCTCCATCCCTCCCTCTCTCCTTCCCAACCACGTTGTGATCAGGTGAACTCCTGTGCCCTTGTGCTATCCTGGGCATCCCTCTGCCACAGTGGTTTTGCTTCTGGCCTAAAGCGATGAGGACAACCAATCACAGCTCTGAAACTCTGCGCCAAAAGCAGCAGCCTTTTGTCCTGATAGGTTGCTTGTGTTTAGCATAGGTGCTTTCAGTGACAGGAAATTAACTAATAGGTCTCGACTTGGCATTTCTGGACATATGTTTGGGAAGAGCACGTGACTCTCATTCCCTGAACGATACCCGTGGCCGTGGAGTTTGAGAACCACTGGGCCAGGGGCGATGTCCTGGTATCCACAGGCCTGATGAGAGATGTGATGGTAACACACTGTTGATTTGGTTCTCGGCTTTGTTGAGCCTCAGCTTCAGTGTCACTGGCTTCTTGGGAGTGGATTTGTTGAAGACTATTCGCTAGTTCTCTGGAGCTGTTATAGAAGAGGCAACAGCCTAACGTCAACACCAGAAGTTTATTTGCTGCAGTCTAGAGACTAGACATCCAGTAGCAAGTGATCAGCAGGCCTGGCTTCATTAGGAAGACTTGTTGTTCCTGGGCTTGTAGATAGACGCTGTGTCTCTCATGTGGTCTCTCTCCATGTATGAATACTGATACTGTCTGGGATCTCTATTCTTATAAGACGGACATGCTGGTCCCCACGTGGTCTTTCTGTGTGTGGATACTGAGTCTCCTTTCTGATAAGATGAACACTCTAGCCCTCACATGGTCTTTTCCCATTTATGGAGACTGTCTCAGTCTCCGTTTTTATAAGGATATCACTCATTATCAGGGATGAATATTTGCAATTGTCTGAAATGATTGTTTTAAATATCCCTTCTTTTTCCAACTGCATATCTGGGTAAGAATAGACTTTGTAGCAAACAAAGTTGGTTAAATGTGAAAGCAAATATAATAACCTAATTACTTTCTACTCAATTAAAATGTTACAAGTATTTGCAAAATGGTAAGTGCTATTGGCTCATCAATATTCTGTTTGGCACACACAGAATCTATAAACTATGCTAGGGAATGCATAATGGGCCTATTATTGCTATTTTACAACAAACTAATAAATATATATTGAAGAATTCGCAGTTCCGGTTGCTAAAAAATATATATAAATAGATACAAAAGCCCTCCGTAAAAGTCAGAGGTTTAAAAAAAAATAAAAGGATCCCAAGTCCTAAAACTTTGCAATTGCCCACTTGGGGAGACATTTATCTAGCTGTAGTGTAGTCTTCAGTTTTGAATGAACCAATTCATCATCTACTTAAGGTCAAATATATTCACTATCTGAATACTAAATATATGAAGTTTGACTTTTGCTCTCATGGAGAGAAAACTTGTACTATTCTATGTGAAAATATTCTTTTTTTTTTTTTTAAAAAAAGATTTATGTATATGAGTACACTATAGCTGTCTTCAGACACCCCAGAAGAGGGCATTGGATCCCATTACAGATGCTTGTGAGCCACCATGTAATTGCTGGGAATTGAACTCAGGACCTCTGGAAGAGCAGTCAGTGCTCTTAACCACTGAGCCATCTCTCCAGCCGGTGGAAATACTCTTATACTTAGTTCAATGTCTGCTTTTTCTTTCCTACTCCCCGGTCAATTTAGACTCCCGTGAACAACCTAGAAGAAAATCCCCCTACACGCAAGTTTGTATTCCTAAGGACTTTGCTTCAATCTGATATAGACACATTCTGACGAGCAGAGGTTAAGGTCTGCCCCCGAGAAGCACTGCTGCCATCCTTTCTTCACTGTGTCTGTTCTCTCCCCAGTTTGCGGAGCGTTTGTGCCTTCCTCTGCCTTCCTCCCTGCCTTGCCTTTATTCCTCCCCATTCTTCTTCCTGTTGGCCTTATCAAAGCAGCGAGTGCGTTCTCCTGTGCTGCAGTTGGTGGCTTTCTGCGCAGTTCTCTAGGGAAAGATGCTGAGTTGGTAACTGTGAACAGGGCATTGGCAGAGTGCAGGCTTGGCTCAGTACTGTTGGCTCTCGGGCTCACACGGCCTCCCATCCAGTGAGTAAAATCCGCATGCGTGTCTAGCCTGTGTTTCTGAGATTCCTAGAGGTTGTGACAGAAAGTTAAGGGAAAGGAAAAGGGCTTTAACCTTCTAGCTGTGCTGCGCTTTTCTTCTCTCTCTCTCTCTCTCTCTCTCTCTCTCTCTCTCTCTCCTCTAGTCAAAAAGCCATCCCTAAGTTGGCCTGAAATCAAATACAGAGCAAAAGGTATGTTTTCCTCCTTGTGCATTGTTCATTTAACAAATAGCTGTCTTTGTTGGGTATGCCCCCTCTCCCAACCGTAATGTTTGTCATCCGAAGGCCGAGGTGTACATAGAGATACAGTACTTTTAAATTTTCATTTGCTTTGCTTTCACAGCAATAAAACTAAAGCGGGAGGAAAAGCTTTGCAATGAAACAGAACTAGAGAGACATTCTCAAACCCAGTGACGGAGCCTTGTCTCCCATGTCTTAGCGGAGATCTGAATGCAAGGTCAGAGGACACACTCCTTGATTCTGTGTTTATTTCTCCATGTCTTTCCCAGGGAAGGAATCTGTGACTCTCTCAGTTTATATTTTATTAAAATGTATAGTCTCGGCATCTGCTGTGGAGAGTGGCCTTCACCTGTGGTCCACAGTGAATTTGTAAAACATGAGCACTGTGAGTCCAAGAGAATTAGCTTTAGTTCTTGGTTCTGTCTCTTATCATGTGAGCGTGGACATTTCTGTACAAAGAGGTTTATCCCTCCTGGTGTAGTCTATCTTAGGGTAAACGTGAGGAGAAAATGTGTGAAAACACAGCTCAGTGCCTAGCACACATGAGCATTTGATCATTTTTACATTCTATATGTCATTAGTAGTTTAGAAGATACATAAGATTGAGGAGCTGAAGAGAGGGTCAGCAGTTAAGCGCTGCTCTTGAGATGGATCAAATTTCTGATTCCAGCATCCATGAGGTATAGCTTACAAGTGTCTGCAACTCTAGCTCCAAGGGATCTGACACCCTTTCCTGGTCTCTGCTAGAACCTGCAAACCCACCCATACATCAGAGAGAGGGAGGGAGAGAGAGAGAGAGAGAGAGAGAGAGAGAGAGAGAGAGAGAGAGAGACAGAGCAGAGGGGGAAGAAGGAGGAGGAGGAGGAAGAAAAGAAGGGAAGGAAGAAAGGAAAGAAAAATTAGAAACCTGAAATTCTATAACTCAGTCTTCAGACATGCGTTCGAACACCCAGTGTATTGATTCCTTGTGGATACTTAGGGAAATGGTATACATAAATTTCTTAAAGTTTGGAGAAGTTTGTGTTCAATTTTGGAGGGGTCAGTGTTAAAATATTACTCTTCCAGTGTAAAAATTGCCTCTGGTCGGAGTCCTCGATCTACCTTTCAAGAAGATGTTAGTGTCAGAGAAAACACGTGGCAAGAATGCAGAGATCTGGACGTGCTCGGGAAGATTGGAGAGGGAGGACTGTGGAAGCAGGGAACCCAAGGGCTGCAGGTAGTTGCTGGTTTGGATAGAGAACCAGACTAGCAGATATCTTTAGACCTAGCCCTGTGGTCTGGGTACCGTAGGAGCACTTTGCAATACTCTTCACCTTCTGAGGTAGGTGTTCTTGCCTTCCTCGGGGTCTGTCAGGAGGATGTCACCACACCAACCTTCTGAACAGGGACTAGAACAGGGAGAGAGCTGTTGGCCCCGTGTAAGGTCCTTAACTAGGTAATGGCGGCGCGGGGTGGGGGTTGGGGCTAGGAGGAGAACTGTAAAGTATCCGAGGCCCAGATCAGAAAGCAGCTACTGACTTTGGAGTAGCCGAGCAGAACTCCTCAGGTACTTTGAGAACCAGCCTCTCCAGAACAGAAATTCGGGTCATGGAGGCCAGTGTCCTAGCTTGTGAATACTGGTGTCTGTGAAGGGCATGCAGTGAAGCTAGGGAGTCTATAACAGGAAAACTGCAAGCTGCACTTAGGGGCTCTCTGGAAAGAAAAGAATGTTGTCGCAGCTGAGGTGGTCTCCAAGAGGAAGGAGTTGGCCAGTCTCCACTAACTCCGAAGTCTCGTTCTAGCGCCCCCTGCTGGAGGGTCTGATAGAACACGCTTTGCCATCTCAAATCCTGCATCTTAAAGCTGGTGAAAGGAAGGTGAGCTTAGAGAAGAGCAGCAGGCAGCGATCTCCATTTTACAGCAAAGGAAACCAGTGAGCTGATGTTTTAAGCTGGCCCGGAGCCACACAACTAGAGAGGGGTCGGGATTTAGTCTGTGTGACTCCATGCAGAGTTTTAAGGTGTGCTGGATAGCTTCCTGCCGACAAGACAGGCTAAAGTCATCTGAAAGGCGGAATCCTTAACGGAGGCGCCATAAGATCCGGCTGTAGGCAAAACTGCAGGGTACTTTCTTAATTAGTGTGTGGTAGGGGAGCGCCCAGCCAATGGTGGGTGGTCCTATCCTGGGTTGGTGGTCCTGGGTTCTATAAGAAAACAAGCTAAACAAGCCAGCAAGAGGCACTCCTCCGTGGCCTCTGCTCAGGTCCTGTCTCCAGGTTCCTGCCCTGCCTGAGTTCCTGTCCTCACAGCTTTTGATCATGAACTATTATATACGAGACTGTGTGTGAAATAAATCCTTTCCACCCCTAGTTCCTTCGGTCATGGCTTTTCATCACAGTTGACAGCGACCCTAACTAAGACGTAAGGACTGGCTGAAATGTATACATAGGTGTCTATCACACCTCCAGGCACAACGTTGGTGTTTAATAAACACTGGATCTTGCTAGATAGTGGCATTTTTTTTTTTTTTAAATTGGAGCATGGAAACCCCTTTTAGTCTCAGTGACTACACGAGTAGCTTTGAAAGTGTTACCTACGCCTTGAAACAGTGTCCTGTGCGCTGGGTTGTTTGTGTAGGTGCTTATCAGTTAACTTAGCACATTTTAAGGTTTTCTGTGTTGGAATGTGTCTAAAGGAGAGATGTTAAGCTGAGTTTTGGTGAACGCCATCCTGGAGACCGGGATTTATCAGGGGTGTGTTTGAGCACTGAGCTAACCTTTCCCTTTGGCTCTCATGCAGCAGGGGATATCAGAGAGTTTGTCCATTTACTCTTAAAGACCACAGGTATTTATAGGGCATATATCAGCCAGTGTGGTAGTTGTCAGAGGTGACATCAGTGTTGCCACATGGACCCTGCCCTCTGGCTGTTCATTAAAATTTACTGGAGGAACACGTTGTAACTGAGCACTTCTTCTTCTCTGTTCACTGTTCTGGGCCCGAGAGAGTGGAGCTGAGAAAAGAGTTAAAGTCTCCTGCAGTAGCCAACGTTATTCAGAGTACCAGCCAACTTATCCTGAGGAAGTAAGAAGACACCAAAGAGTACAGTCAGTCCCAAGGACAAGCCTCACAGAGCAAAAACACTATTTTCCAAGGAGGCATGTAAACAAATAATAGAAAGATGAGTATTAATACAAATAGTATGAGGTAAACTCACCTCTAGGAGGAGCTCAAAGCCACATTCCAAGAACAATTCCATGAAGAAACGAAGGAAGGTCACGGACTCCTGTTTTCTCACAAGCACTCAGAATTCTCCTCACAGGAATCCATTCTGAGACCATTTTCCCACACTCTTCCCTTGTTTTTGAGAGGCATGCTGTGTGTGTGTGTGTGTGTGTGTGTGTGTGTGTGTGTGTGTTGGTGGTGGTGGTTTATAAGTTCAGGGTTACTATGCAGGTAAAAAATAAGTTGAACCTACTATGGAGTTCACCTATGTCCGTGGGAAGAAGAAATTCCAGTGCAGCTGCCTCTCCTGAATAACAGTCTAGTCAGAACTTTCAAGGCCCATAGTAGCTCACCGTGGCTCATTAAAGTGGCTGACTAGTCAGCTCCAGGAATCCACCTACTCTCTCCACCACCAAAACTAGGCTTGTCCACAGGCAGGCATTCCTAACAGCAGGGGGCGCACCCACTCCTCCATGTCTCACTGCGGGATTTGGCCATGTTAGTGGGCGGGGCATCTCATTGTTCTAATTTTTGTTTCCCTGGTGATATGTGATGTGGACCGATCTTTTCACAGGCTCCTTTGCCATCTTTGTGTCTTTTTTTGTGATATGTCTGTTAAAGCCTTTGGGAAAGTTTTAGATCGGTTGTTGGATATCTTGTTTGATCCTTTTAGCTTCTCATCCGTTATACATGCTTGCAAATATTTCCCCCCTTCTGGGTCTTGTCATTATATTCTCTTGACACGGTCCTTTGCAGAGCCGAAAAAAATTACTAAGTCCGACTTATCAATTCTTTCTTTCATGGATTAAAGTCTTTGTCAGTTTCACTCCATTTTACCAGAAAGAAAAATTACTTTGCTGAAGTTAACAGAATGTTTTAAATATCCCCAGTTTTCCATTCACAGATCATTTCTGTTTCCCAACGTTCTTGAGTTTACTATGTACTTTATCCTATCAGAATCATCTTTCTGAATCAAGTAAATTCAAGTAACACTTGAATTATGTGGCTTCCATTCTAATCTCTCCTGGGAGTATTTGCATTTTAACAAGCTGCAGAAGCCAATAAAATCGACCTGCAGAGGTAGACTTTCTAGCGTTAGCAAACAGGGCATGTTTTTGTTGTTGTTGTTGGTGGTGGTGGTGGCGGCGGCAGTGGTGATAGAAGAAGGATTTTCCTTTTAAAAAGATTTATCTTTTATTATTTTTAATTGTGTGGGCGGGAAGGCGTGGGGGGTGTGCACATCAGTGCAGATGCCCACAGGAGCCAGAGGCGTTGGATCCTCTGGGCCTGCGATTACAGGTGATTGGGAGCTGCCTATGGGTTCTGGGAAAGGAAGTGGAGTCCTCTGGAAGCTCAGTACCAAGGATTCTGAACTGCCTGCCCACCTCTCCAGATGTTCTCTTGCTCTTTTGCTCACCTAAGCCAGTTTGTTCCCGCCCCAACCTGCGAAGCCCAGCTCTCAGCATCCTGTGCTGGAGGGACACTTTTACTGTACTTGATGAACCTGTGTTAAGGACTTACTTTTAACCACAGTTCATAGTATCTGGGTTCGTCCCTGGTGTTGGACAATGTGGGCTCTGATAAATGTAGATAATGTGTGTGTGTTTGATAAACTCGATATTTGTTCACATATCAAATGTCACATGAAACACACAGAGGAGATTGATACCTAAATCCCCTTTAGTCTGAGCACCCGGGAGGCAGAGGCAGGCAGATCTCTGAGTTCGAGGCCAGCCTGGTCTACAGAGTGAGTTCCAGGACAGCCAGGGCTACACAGAGAAACCCTGTCTCAAAAAAACCAACCAACTAACCCACCAACTAACCAACCAACCAACCAAACAAACAACGGAACAAACAAACAATGAGCAAAAAAACCCAAACCAAACCAAACCAACCAAACAAAGAAAATTTAATTGGGGTCTGACTTACAGTTTTAGAGTGTTAGTTAGATCATTATGGTGGGAAGCAAACTGGCATGGTACTGGAACAGTAGCTGAGGGTCCTTCATACTGATCTCCAGGCAGTAGGCAGACACTGGGCCTAGGGAGGGCTTTTGAAACCTCAAAACCCCACCCCCAGTGACATGTCTCCTCCAACATGGACGCCACAAGGCCACACATCCTAACTCTTCCCATACTGCTCCACTAATTGGGAACCACATTCAAGCATAGGAGCCCCTGGCTCCCATCCTCATTTAAGCCCCTACACTTGGTAACAGCTGTCGGTCACTGTCTACCTGCCAGTCAGGATAGTGTCCACAGTTGAACGCCTGAGGCTTTCAGCTGGCCTCGTTCCTCTGTGTCTTTTCGTGGCTTGGTAGCCCTGTTATGTATTAGTCTGCTGCAGTAGACTCTGAGGTTCTGAGGGTGACCCTGTGCCGCAGGCGAGTAGAGGAGGATACAACGTGGGCGGGGCACGCCTAGGAAAATTGTATTCTGGTAATGTGGCAACTCCCTAAGAGGGTCAGGTCTTACTGGGCTACCAGTTCTAGCGGTCAATGTTTGAGGTGTCGAGCGAGAGCGGGGAAGAATTGCTATAGGCCTCTTGTTCCAAGCTCATCTTTGCTCACAGTTTATCACGGGAGATGGGGCAGTGTGTTCTGCTCCCTCTGTAAAGGCCACGCTGAGCGTCCAGGCTCCGCACCATTGCCGTACCCTGCTGTCCCTGGTATCTGCTTCACGCAGGCTGTGCGGTGACGTTGCTGTTGTTCTCTCTTTGTGCAGACCCTTTTGTGTGGGGTAGGATCGATACCTCCAGATCTACTGATGTCATTCCTGCCTCATGCCCTTCTGGTTTAAATAATATTCCATCATCTGACGTATACTGCTTATCAGTTTGGAAGAACATCGTGATTGTCTGAAGTTTTGGCTTTTATGAATCCATTTTCTAGAAACACCCATGCACTTTTTGTGTGTGTAGATCTATGTTCTCAACTCATTTGGGCACAATTATCTCAACTTTCCCCCAAATTTTCTTTATGACTTTCTAGAAATGACACAGAGCCTATATTCTAGTTCCCATCTTCTGTCTTCTTCAAATAAAATGTTTAATCCTCTGTTTCTCACGTTTGCTTTTGTTAGTCTGGACCACTGAGTTCCTAAATTAAGCCTCAAGAATGGCTTATGTTCTGCCCGGAAGCATGCAAGAGGAGAACAAAACACCACATGACATTTGTTAATTTTATATATATATATATATATATGTATATATATATATATATATATATATATGGTATATATTGTATCTTGGATGTTTAATATTTTAGAGTTTGTTAATGTAGTGGTCATATGTACATAATCAAGAGGTGGAAGCCAAAGGAGGATTTTACATCTGGAAGAGTTAATTCCCATCCTTGTCATTCAGCACTGTGGACTTCAGAAGGAGTAGTCTGGGTTTTTTATATCATTGCAAGGACCTGCGGATGGAATCTAGCTTAAGGGAAATTAAAAGTCACTGCTTCAGGGAGCGACAATTCTCCTTGAAGTTTTCGACAGGAGATGGCAAGGGAATCAGACTCCCTAGACTGGCGTCTGTGGTGTTATCTCTAGTCTGTGTTATTTTCCACAGTCTGTGACGGATGCCCAGTGGCTTTCTGGAAGATACAACTGGAATCCACAGTGACAGAACTGTGTGATGAATTCAGCCAACAGGATGTCATCTCTGCAGGCTCACGGCAGTGGTCTGAGGCGAGCTGGATATTTCCATTATTATCTTTCTAGAAAGGAAAGTGATTCTTATATATTGATACCTAGCATCTACAAGGTGGCTCAAAAACATCTTGTAACCCTAGTTCCTGGGGATCCAAAGCCCTTTTCTGACCTCCAAGGGCACCAGGCATGCTGTGGTGCACAGATGTACATGCAGGCAAAACACCCATGCAAATAAATGGATATTTAATTTTTCAAAAATAAAAAATAAAAAAAATATATATTTCTGGGGTATAATGCTGGATCTGTAAAATGGCAGCATTTGCTTGTTGTGTTGGAGTCAGCTGACCTTTCATTTTGTCATTTTCCTTTCTGCCTTGTGAGTAAACACTTCTTTGTCCTCAGCCCTGGTGTTTCTAATCAAGGATCCCCTCCACTCCCCTTAGTATTTAAAGACCCAGGGACTCTGACACCCCCCCCCCCCCCAATAGAATGCTTAGAGTGACTCAGGTTCCAGCCTCACATTTCGGGCTCAGAAGAGCTGTTTTCAAGGCTGCTGAGGGCTGAAGGTTTTAGGAGCATGTTTTATTAATGAGCGGTTGTATTCCCCCAAGTCTCAAGGAAAGACAGAGTAGGAGTGTACTGGCTGGTTTTGTGTCAACTTGACACAGCTGGAGTTATCACAGAGATTCAGTTTCAGTTGAGAAAATGCCTCCATGAGATCCAACTGTAAGGCATTTTCTCAATTAGTGATCAAGGGGGAAGGGTCCCTTGTCAGTGGTGCCATCCCTGGGTTGGTAGTCTTGGGCTCCATAAGAAAGTAAGCTGAGCAAGCCAGAGGAAGCAAGCAAGCCAGTAAGTAACATCCCTCCATGGCCTCTGCATCAGCTCCTGCTTCCTGCCCTGCTGAGTCCAGTCCTGACTTCCTTTGGTGATGAACAGCAATTGAAGCGTAAGCTGAATAAAACCCTTCTTCAAACTTGCTTCTTGGTCATGATGTTTGTGCAGGAACAGAAACCCTGACTAAGACAACAAGCTATACTGCTCAAGTGTTCACTCTGTATTTCTGGGAAAGAAAGAAGATGCCTCTGTGTACATCTCTCCCTGTTAAACATTAAACGTGGTCACTGTGGTCCTCTGCGGTTCTCTTGAGTTTCCCCAGGACTCTCCCAGCTGGCTCTCTGGTATGCTTTCCCAGCTACCACGTTTTGACCAAGTGTTTTGAAATGTCAATCACTCTGTGAGAGAGCCTATGAGCTAGCTTTAGTAGGAAGTAGGGACTGACTAGGAGAGGTCATGCTGGGAAATGCCAGAGAGGATCTGGAAAGCTAAGTGTGCTGCAGTCTCTGTTCACTGAAGAGACTGCCAACTGCAAGTCTCAGTTCAGAAGGCCTTGACATTGAGCCAGACTCTTCTCAAGTCCAAGCTTGGGTGGGTTTTGTGCACGGTTTTCTCTAAGTGGCTTTTTAGTAGGTTAACTAAGACAGAGAAGATGGTTTAATTCATGTATGCTAAGATCTTTTACAACCCCAAAATGCTAGATAGGATTTCAGAAACAATGAAAGCATATGTATTTTTAACTTTTATCAGTGTGTCTACACGCATGTGGAGGTCAGAAGAAACAGTTCTCTCCTCCCCTTGTAGGTCTAGAGGATCAGACTCTAGTATCTACTATGGTAGGAAGTGCCTTTACTGGGTCATCTTCTCCACTCTAAAAAAAAAGTTCTTTTCCTTCCTTCCTCCCTTCTTCCTTCCTTCCTTCCTTCCTTCCTTCCTTCCTTCCTTCCTTCCTAGCATGTGCATGTTACAGAATTCAACCTAGCATCTCACACATGATAGTCAAGAATCTACCACTGAACTATATTCCTAGTTCTTGTCTGATTTCTTGTAGGTTAACCATTCACCAGGAGATTGATTGGGGATGAGGGAAGGGACGGAGGGAGTCTAGAGATGTGCTCAATGTATACTTGCTACTTACATAAAAGTGTCTTTATACCATGTATTACATACACAGTGGGGATGCACGAGGAAAATTGTAATTGATAATAATAAAAAATTCACAAGTTATTTTATTTTGCCCATTGAGTCGTTCTTAAAAATAGTGAGCGAATATACATGAACAGCTGCATTTCTAGCTTGTCTGAAAAATTCCATATACAGAAAGCTAGTGTGGGCTTTAGATGACAGTACTGGGCTGAATGTGAGGGGCCACTGCCTCGTTCCACAGGCCGCTGCCTCCTGGTCATTGCAGCTCACCTTCCTGGCTGGCTGAAGCATAGCCTCCCTCACATCCTTCCTCTGCTTTTCTGGCCTCTTGTGGCACTTGAGTTTTCGATTTTTATTCCCTTGGATGGCATGCTTGCTTTCCCTTTTAAGTTACATGTCCTTACACATATGTTTTATCTGAGATCAAACCCAGGCTGTCTTGCAAACATGTTCTTAGCAAATTCGTTAACTGGGGTCAATATTTAGTTGGAAACATGTTTGGCTTCAACCAATAACTTATTCATGAATATATGAATATATATGAGTAATTTGGGGTTAAACTTATTTTCTTCTAATATATCATGACATTTCAGCCTTTTCATAAATGGTAATTCAGTTTCACATGGTATTACAATTCCCGTGAGACCCATGTTAAGTTTTTTTTACTGCTGTAACAAAATACCTGAAAGCAACTTGAGGCAGGAAAGGTTGGTATTGACGCAGAATTCCTCTGTCTTTGTGGGGGAAATTGTGGCAGCAGAACCATGAGGTGGCTGGTCTCATGGCATCTGAGGTCAGAATACAGAGAGATGAATGTTGGTGCTTGGCTCACTTTCTCCTTTGCATTCAGTCCTGTATGACAGCGGTGGGATGGTCCCACTCACGATTAGTGTGGTGTTTTCCACCTCGGTTATAACCCTGTGCAGGAATTCCCTCACAGAGGTTTGTCCCCTAGATGACCCTGTCAAGTTAACAATGAGTATTAAGCATCATAGACCCCGAGTTTATCCAGTGGCCGTTCCACGCTTATTTCAAGCTAAGAGTCATTTTCTTTTAAAAGGAAGTTAAGGACAGGAGTCTATACTGTCTTCATGATAGAGCTACATCAGTCGAAATTCACACGACATTCTAATCACTAGTGTCTCAGGCTAAAGCAGGAAGCAAGGCGGGGGAGATCTGGACACCTTAAACTGAAAATGCTTGATTCTTTAAGGTCCGTGGGTCTGAAACCACAGCATACTCATGAGAGGGTAGATGTAAGAAATTCTGATGAGTGAAGGCACAAAGCATGCAGTTATCCCCCAAACTGATGATCTTCATCATGAATGATAGCAAAGAAAACTCAGGCTTACAGATGCCTACCCAATGACTAATGTTACAGTCAGTGGCGGACAGAGCCGGGTACAGGCAACCTGAGTCCAGAACAGGCTCATATGCTTGGCACTGTAGCCTCTAACCTTGCTGATGGGGAGACCAGGAACCTGGCAACACTCACTGGGTTAAGAGTAGTTCGGGACTTTAGAGCAGCCATAGGTAGAGAATGACTTGGGGGTCTCGAGTCTTAGTGGGAAGTGTTGTCTGTTGGTTTTCTTATATTAGATGCCTTTGTCCGATCCAATGTCACAGGGTGGGGTGAAGCATGGAAGGAGAGGTGAGAATCGGAAGTTCAGAGATACCCAGAGACTGAGTCCTGAAGACATCGGACAAATGACGCAAGATCAGTGAGAGCAAGCTTGCTTGGGGGGGGGGGGGCTGTTAGAGAGACTGCACCTGCGCAGAACTGGATTGAAAATAGTTTGTCCTCGGTGGCTCTGCGGGCTTTTCAGGCTTCCTTGCTGTGTGTGCGCCCCTGCTCTTACCTAAACACCCGTGCCTTTTAACAGAATTTACAGTTAGTTTTAATTGACAGCTTTATCTTAATAGAGACAGCCCGAGGTGTTTACTGCAATCGCAGCAAGCCGAGTGGGGCTCGTTCTGACTCTCTCTTTGTAGTCTCAGATGATATGGTTTCCTTTCCTTCACTGAAGGCCTTCCCTGCTCTTCCTGGCCACTCCGCCTCCACCTCCACAGTCGTCACTATACTTTAATGCAGAGCTTCCAACAGAGGGGCTGCAGTTTTTCCTGTGCGATGCTTCATGAAACTGTGAAGAACCCTGTTGTCTGGGATTCCTCTGCTGACTGTCCAAGGCTTTCTTATTCCTCCCTCCCTCCCTCCCTCCATGCCTACAGGGTAGGAGTCTGATAGTAAGGAGCGGAGAGGCGGGGGGGGGGGGGGGGGGGGGGGGGGGGGGGGGGGGGGGGGGGGGGGAGGACGGGGGAGGAGGGGCGGGGGTTCAGATATGTTAGCAGCATGCTGCAAGTGTGTCTGCCTGCTCTATTGGTGGATTTTTTAGAAAGCCAACTTGCTGCAGTTTCTAGAACCAGATTTATCTGGCGTGGTAGGTTTTCCAGCACAGTCAACTCAATAAACATAATTATTGCATTTTGAAAACAGTTCAGGCTAGCCTTGAACTCTGTGTAGCTGAGGCTAACTTCTATGTCCCGAGTACTATAATTGGTGACTCACCACATCCTCACTAGTAATATTTTGTAATGAGGACCCTTTACCACGTGCCTGAATATCACCTATGCACATATAATGCAAAAATTCTTCCAGTGACACAGAAGGAATAAATGGAAAATAAAGGAAAAAAAGGACCAGGTAATGCTGTATAGACATACAAAGGGATCGTAGATTTGCACCTTTTTAAATTGAATGTCTGAGAAGGGGACTCTGGAGGACACAGCAAGACACCAAGGAGAGAAGAATATTACAGTAAGTGCGTGACTTCCCCAAATGGTGACAGTGATAAACGGAACAATGGCTTGTCCAAAGATGTCCAAATTCCAAGCCTGAGAGAGCAAATGGATTTCATTCCAGACATGATTAAATTGAGGATCTCAAGGCAAAGAGATAGCACAGGATTATTTTCCTGGCCAAGTGCAAATGGCCCCATAAGATAGGGGGTGAGGGTCGGAGTCGGGGAAGGAGATGTGACCACAGAGACTTAGCTTGGAGGGACACAGACCATGGGTTGAATTAGTAAATACTATCAGTCTCTGGGGGCTGGAAAAGACAAGAGGGGGTTTGCCCCCAAACTCTGAACAAACAGCCTTCACTAAGACTCTGACCTCTCCGGCTACACAATGGTTAAGTCTGTGTTGTTTTAAGCCACAGTGGTTATGGTTACTATGTTACTATCGTGGTAGCAACTGTGAGCAGTCTTGGCCGATTCCAAAGTCTCCAAGACTAATCTTTATAAAAGGTCTATGATCCTCCCTTCCTGGACAATTTGTTAAGTGTGTAGATGTATTTTGTGATTATACCTAAAATGGAGCTTGGTTCTAGACTCAGGGGACCAGACACTCGCAGGTCCTCTGTTCTCCTTCCTCTGCTCCCTCCTGCTTGCAGCTTTGCCTCAGCTTTCTTTCTTTTTATTTATTTATTTATTTATTTATTTATTTATTTTTGGTTTTTCGAGACAGGATTTCTCTGTGTAGCCCTGGCTGTCCTGGAACTCACTCTGTAGACCAGGCTGGCCTCGAACTCAGAAATCCGCCTGCCTCTGCCTCCCAAGGGCTGGGATTAAAGGCGTGTGCCACCACTGCTTGGCTATATGAGCGTTTTCATTCATTCATTCATTCATTCATTCATTCACACAATGACTCGGCTTTATCCTCATTTAACATGTGTCCTAGGGAGCAAGGGTCTGTGTAGGTACCCACACGCATGTGTGAGGGAGGGGGAGAGGAAGAGGGAGAGAGCTCACAGGATAAGGTGAAGGGTTTCCTTTGCAAACCCTGACAGTACATTTCACAGTTTCTAATTATACATCAGTTTTGGATTATATTATCTTTGAAGCAAACTGTGAAAAAAACCTAATAACTTACAAAAATTATTGGACTTACTACACTAATGAGTATGTGTTCGGTTTGCACAATAGACTTCTCTACTAAGCTTAATTTTTCACCTCAGAGATTTGTGTGAATCAGCTTGGTTTAGTAAGGAGCGGAGCGTCACTGCAAGCATTAATTATAGCATCTAGTGCTCCCATTGTAATTCTCACCCCCTAAAATGTAAAAACAGTTTTCTCTTTGAATTTAGTAATCTATAATGCAGCCTACCCCAGAAGCTGGACAGCAGAATTTACATTTTACAGAAATGCTCCGGAGCCGGGAGAGGACAACAAACAGCGGCAGTGGAAACCAGCAGAAATGCCTGCATCCCTTCCAGCAAAGCTGCCCACACCTTCCCTACAGCCAACTGTAAATATAGGCCATATGAATGTGTGAGCTCTCTGGCAAGCCTGGCGCAAAGGCTTTCCCATGGTTTTGATTTATAATTTTACTACCTGTAAAAGCAAAGGCTGGTTTCCCCTTTGTTTTGTTCTCAGTGGCTAAGGTTTCAGGCAATGACCTCTGCATGATGCTTCTCAGGTGGGGCTTTGCTGCAGCTAGGTGGTGTTGTCCTGCTGGTGCTGTTTGCTGGAGCCTCTCTTGCCTCTCTATGGAGCTCCCTGTAGAGGTGGGGACTGAACCTTGCAGGGCAGATTGATTCCCAAGGCTCCTCCTGCTAGCTGGGTTCTAGCAGTAAACTAACAGTAGGAGATCCTTGAAGTACTAGGATGCTCACAGATAGGGAAATCTTTCCTTATCCTACTGGGTTAACACTGACCGGATCTTCCTTTGAGGGCATATCCTCTCAAGATCCCCATAAAAGGGGAGAGATGTCAGAGCCATTATGCAAGTGATATAGCAATGACATCAGGCCCTGTGAGGATGCTGGCTCTGTACTTGTGCACATGTTTATGTCACTTTTAGTTCCTCAGATGAAGTGATGAGTTGAGAGCTGTACCCAAGCTGTGGGATACAAGGCTTGAGCTGAGCCCAGAGTGTTTCCTTCTCTGTTCTAACTACATCTAAGCCCAGGCCTAGCTTCTAACCTCCATATAATTTAATCTTTGAAACTGACTCATTCAATCCTGTTTTTCTTAGCTTCCGACTGAATTGCTCTGCTCAGCTCCTTGGTAACTTTGGCAATATTTTTTCATCTTCTGCCTTCTTCTCTGGCTCATTCTGGCTAGCTTGTTCTCTCTGTAACCTGTCTCTGTAAAACTGTCCAGGTAAAACCAGCCACACAACACACACATACACACTACCCCCTCTTTCTCTCTCTGTCTGTCTCCATCTCCATCTCTGTCACACACACACACACACACACACACACACACACACACCCGTCTTTCTGTCTCCCTGCATCACTCTCTCTCTGTCAGGAAGTTCCTACCCCCTTCCTTCCTGCCCCAGCTATTGGTCATCAGCTCTTTATTACAACCAATCAGCATGTTGAGACATTTCTAGATTGCCTTCAGGCAGGTGAGGAAGGATGAACGTTTACAAAATAGAAAAACTGGTGATGGGCCCTAGAAATGACAATACCAAAATCCTGCCCACACTTAGCTCTCTGCTGGAACAGTATTAATAATTGAAAATACAGAGACACACCTTCACACAGTAAAAAAATGTCACCCCAACACACATGTGTAGGAAGACCTGGGGACTCTGCTTGTGCTATAGTGGGAACAATGTAACTGCAGTTTCAATGATCTCTATGCAGGAAGGGGCATTCAGACCATCAGCTACCAAGACGTGGCTGCAGTTTTCCTTGACTACCTCCCGTCTAGTCTAGCTCCTTGTCTACAGGGTGTCTGGGGTGGTCCTCTTACTGGATAAGTAGAAGCTTTCATAGAAATCATCATTACCCACAATCAAATCTTCTACATTTTGATGTGTTAGAAGAATGCATAAAGGCAACAGAGCCTCAGATACATTATCAGGAGGGCTTCATGGGTGTCCTTTGGAGCCTGCCAAGACTGGCTTTGTTGATTGTTTTACAGCCCATCCTTCCTAGTACCTGGCCAGCTTGGCTATCTCATACCCAGTTTAAGCTCTCTCATTTATCTTCCTGGGTGTTCTGGACCTAATGTATATTAGCCATGATACTGATGGTGTTCTGCGGATGCTGCTCTCTAGGCAGCTTTGCTTTTTCTTTGATATCTCATCAGCTCTTCCATGACCACCACTTCCATGGTATTGGAGTCTCTGTCTCAGCTATGTGAAGTAGTTACTGATGTCCTAATTAATCCTGGCTTGGCAAAGATATTGTTTCCTGGGACACTTTCTAGCGGACTGAACAGGTCTCTTTGTGAAGAGTTTTAGCAAGTTAAAGCTTGTAAAGTCAAAGTTTAGAAAACTGACTCCATTTCAGACCTCAAGAAGGAGGAAGTGATAGCTATCAACTTGTAATGGTATCACTGGGATATCAATAAGCCAATGAATTAGTTTATATCCTGCTATAAAATAAGACATGTTAATTACATGGACCAATGGAGTTCTCTATTGTCTACCTTGGATTTATAGCATTCATAATTAGGAATCTAATGTAGTATAAAGCAATGGCACTAAAATATATTAATGGAAATACTTAAACATTTATACACAATTGTATAACATCTCTGTCCTTATTTGAGGCAGACATTCAGATAGGGTGGGAAATAAGTTTACATGATTTTTCTGTGTCAGGATAATTGTCTCCCCTGCATCACTTAGCTGCATGACAGGTAAGGGACTTGTATTTGTCCATTTACTGCTTTTCTAGTAGAATACCACAGCTTAGGGAAATTACAAATGCTAGCTTGACTAATGGTTTTGGAGGCTGGGAAGTCCAAGTGTGATGCTAGCCTCTTGGGAGCCTTCTCACAACATGGCAGAAGGGCAACTGAACATGCCTGAGGCAGAGGACATTGGGTCACACTCATTCTGATACCAGGGGCCCACTCTTGTGATAACTGCCCCGTAATGACATTAATCCATCATGTGGGCAGAGTCCTCCTGGCTTAGTCACTCCCAAAGGCCCTGTCTCTTAATGTCACCTCAGTGACAATTATATTTTAGCAATGAGTTCTGGAGGGGCAGGATTAGAATCAAGTGTTTTCTACATTTCTATGGCCAGGTAGAATTCTGTAATGAAGCTGCCACTGGACTTGGAATCATAAAGTGTGGGTCTTACCTAACATTGGATTCCTCAGACATGGGATTGCTAGGTTTGGGAATTACTGAAGGAAAACCCCAGACTCAAATAGTTTGCAAGAACAAAGAACATTTATTCTGCAGAAACAACCAGCATGCTGGAGTTACCACTACATCAAAATGGTGACAACCCCAGACAGGTGCAAAGGCCTTCTTATAGGGAACTGGGGGAGCTCTCTGGAAGGACTAGGTAATCTCTAACGTGATATGTAGGGCCAAAGCCCTGACATTAGTACACATTTGGTTGGCTACTATGTTAGGGTTAGATAACCTAAAACCTTATTGGTGGGTTCTGGGATGCACCAGATGGACTGCATTCCTGCATCATGAATGGTTAGCCACAGGAAGTACTGCTCAGCACAGATTCTTCAAGGTGTTCCTCGGGGCAGGGGGGATTTTATTATCTTGTTCCTGGGCTTTGGGGTCTGCTGCTGGAACAGATGACCTATGGCCTAGTTTCATGGTCTGCTTATGGCATGGATGACTTATGGCCTAGTTTCTGAGTGGAGACCAAATGGAATGACTCCTCTGGGTGTTGAAAGATTTAGTAAGAGAGGCAGCTGGAAGGAAGTGAGGGAACAGGGCAAGGAAAGAACCAGTGGGCATTTCTCACACAGCATAGTGGAAGCATTCACCCCACATGTGAAGGGAGAGACAAGGCGGTGTGGGAATGGGACTCACAGAACCAGGGCCATGGCACCTCTAGCTTAGAAGACTTGAAGAAATCTTAGCCACAACCTTCAAATATGGCTCAGGTGAGCTCTTACCCTGGCTCTCAGTATGAATCAATAGGATAAGGTTGGCTTTCACTGAAACATTGAGGGGTAAAAGGAGCTCTGGTGGGGTAGATGGGTGAGGATCTGCGTGAAGATGGTCTCGCTCTCAGATTACCAGGTGAAAAGTCGGGGTTGAATGAAATTGAGTACAACCCTTATTTGGCTAGAGCACAGATCTATGCAAGAACATGAAATGCTTTTCCCAATGCTTGTATTATCTTCAGCCATATAAATGGGCAGCATTTCAAATGTCATCATAAAATTTACTTATAAAAGTGTAGGTTGCCATGAATCCATTGAATGTGGCCTATTATCACTACCTCATCATTAGTCAAGGCATTGAAATCAGTATAGTTTGGGTGCAGGAAGGGTGTGGGAGGGGCGGGCGAGAATGCAAGACTCCCTACTGTAGATAGGGCTGGTGAAGGGACATGAGAGTCCCATGTTCAGAATGACAACACTGGGAAATAAGACCAGAAGTGACTCCTCTGTAACACAGTCAGACTCTCCAAAGGCATCCAGAATCTCTCATTGAACTGTGGAAATCAGGTGCAAGCCATGGAACCAGACGTGGCAGAGGCAAGGAGCGCTCCTTGCCTCTGCCCTGTGCTGATAACCACCTCCTCTTTCTCCACCACCTCCTCTTTCTCCCATCTTCCTGCTCTTCCTCCTTCCCTGTTCCACATGCTCCTCAGATCCCCCTCTTCTTCTTTTATTAATTTGGTCCCTAAACCAGAGAGGCCAATGGTTTGAGAGCAGCAGAATGTTGGGCTGGGGGAAGGGGGGAGAGGTATCGGGGAGATATTCCTGGAGAGAGGCAGGCCACATGGGGATCTGCTAAGATTATCTGTGAATTTTCTGTTTGATTGACTCATCTCTCTGTACCATCAGGGATGCTACTATGCCCTCCGAGGGCCAGGGGAGGTGGCTACCGCTTCTTGTATACTGAATGCTGGGATGAATCGTTTCTAATTTTAGGTTAGTCATGACACCCTGAAAACGACTTCCCGGTGTTTATTTATTGAATCACTTAGGGTTTATAATCCAAATTAATGACAGCATGATTAAAACGAATGTCACCGCAGCACATCGAAGGCTTTTATGGTAGATCGTTCTGGATAGATGCTGACATCGCCTTTGCTGCTGCAAACGGGGCAGAAGGAGGAAGCTTCCTGTGTGGTTACTGTGATCTTGTCATAAGGATATTCTGGTGTTTGGAGTCACTCTGAAACACCCACAGTTATGAGTGGGTAATGATGATATCAAAGAGAAACAATGCTTACAGACTACTCGCATGTTGACAGTTTGTGGGTCAGGAGGAGGCATGAAAGGAGGGAATTAACATCTTACAGTCAGTCTTTAGAGAGAGATCATTCCGAGCAAACACGTAGCTTAGAGTCTTTATTTTCTCTGTTTAGTTTTGATGTTATTTGAGCAATGGGAAAAGGCAGGCATTGTCTCGCCATTTCACCCAGCTCTTCTCTCTTACGATGTTTTTTATCCAACTTTTTACCTGAATGTTTAAAAGTCACAGAGTTCTGAAGGAGGGTTCAGTGGGTAAAGGCATTTGGTGCCAAGGCTGGTGACTTGATTCCCAGGATTCACAAGCTAGAAGGGGAACCAGACTCTGGCATACAGTCCGGATTTCCACACGGCACTGTAGCGTAGATGTATCCCGTTTCTCCCACTAACTAACTAACTAACTAACTAGATAAATAAGTAGAGCTAGGAAAAAATTAAAGTGCTAAGGTAGACAGACACTTTTACAAGTAACTGCTTCCCTGCCAAGACCGATTTTGCAGGGACAACAGACAGCTCACCGTTTTCTTTTCTTATTCTCTTACTGTCCACATTTTGAAGTCAGAATTTTTATCTTTTCTCAGTATATTTCTTTTTCTCTTTCTTTGATGTAGCTGATAGGTTATTTTTTTCTGCTGCAGGCGAAAAGAGCCAATTTAAGGCAGATTAGATTATATTAAAGGCAGATTTACTGGGAAGCTGCTCTCGAGTGGGCGAGTTCACTA
>JADRCH010000035.1:3544875-3589750 GCA_019843965.1 Rhynchomys soricoides | reverse complement strand
GGGGGGGAGGATGGGGGATGGGGGAGAGTAACGGCCAGCCATGAACACGTGGAGAGAGAGGGGGAGGGGAATGGGGAGAGGGGGTAAGAGGGGAAGAGAGCAGGAGCAAGAGGAGGGGGCAAGCAGCCCCTTTTATGGTGAGTCAGGCACTCCTGACTGTTGCCAGGTAACTGTTGGGCGGAGCCTAGGAGAAAGGCTAACATGCGCCCCTCTCTGTCCTCTTTCTGGGACACTGACTGGTTAGGCGAAACCTCATTTTCTCAAGTTTTCTGTCCTGTTTTCCATCTCTTTGACTTGTTGCTCTGTGAGGCTTCCCACTCATGCTGTCCTTTACCGTTTATTGTATTTAAGTGTTAGCATTATTTAAGTAAAAAAAAAAAAACAGGAGAATTTATTGCAGATGTTTGGTCATAATCACCCTCTCCTGACTCTTCCCAAATGTCACACACACACACACACACACACACACACACACAGTCTTTGTTTTTTCCAGTTAAGACCAGTTTGTGCTGCCCTTAGATGTGTGGCCTTCCACTGGAGCAGAGTTGACTTACCAAGGCTACTTTCTCAGAGAAAAATGACCTTTCCTTTCCCAGAAGCTAACACTGCCAATAGCTCCTAGGCTAAGGGTGAGGCTTCATGCCACCCAACTCCCCTTTCTGCTGGAACTGGATTTATCTGTTCTGGCTCTGAATTGCACAGGCTTTGTGAACCCTGTTACAGACACTGAGTTCATATGAAGCTTTTAGCACCATGCAACATTAAGAAATCTCTTATTTTAAAATCATTATTCTTTACACTACCATGTTGGTCTTTCACATATGTAATTTAAAAATCATTATTATTAAACTATCTACCTTTTCTCCTCTGGCAAAGAGGTCAGTGTGTTCCCTTTCCAAGAGAAGAGCAGACCAGTGTCATGAGTGTGTCATATTTCCAAGCATGCTAAGGAGAACAGTTTTTTTTTTTGACAGTTTCATACATGTACATAATGAATTTCTGTTAATTCTACTGCCATTGCTTCTCTTGTCTTCCCTTCTTCTCCTGCTGAAACTCATCTCCTTCCCCTAGTCTCCCTCCTCCTTCCAGGTCTTCTCTGTGTGTGTGATACTCGAAGTTTAATTAAGTCCCATGCATGAGCATGGAGAGACCATGTTCCCTGGAGCATGAGCTACACCACGGAAGAAAAGGACAAGCCCTCCTTCAACACCCATTAGCTGCTATGAGTCCCTCGGGGCCCCATGGCCTAGTGTTGATGGGCCCAAGCTTGTATGGGTCTTGCTGGAACCAGAGCCACAGTAGGTTCACGAGTAGAACAGCCATGTCATATCCAGAAAATGTCTTTTTTGTTACACTCCCTTACCCTCTCTCCTTTCCTATCTTTTACTAACTCTGCTCCTCTGAGATGTTTCCCGGGCCCCAGAGGGAGTGGTGGCAGTGTCTCATGTGTGGCTAAATGCAGCATTTGGCCGACTAGGAGGTTCTGCATTAACTGAGAGTAAGACTTTAGACTTTCTGAAATTGATTGAGACACCATGGAAATCTTCTTCTTTTCTTCCTGCATTATGTCTTGTTGACATGGATTCCTTTTTGTTTTCTCAATTATTTGTTCATCTTACTTTAATCTTGCATGCTTTCCTAAAATGCCAGGCATTCTTGACTGTCCATTCATATCTAATGATAGCCTTTGAGAAAGCTGAATGGAAGCTCTGTCTGGTCTTTGGGGTTTTCATGGTTGGACTTCACTGGAAGACATCAGTCTCCCGCTGTTCTTCACCAGGGACTAAGTTACCAGCCCCCACAGTACTCTGTGGTTCAATTGCCCTGGAGACGACGCCTTCCAGTGCCAGGAATCTCTTCCTGTGCAGTCTGCAGACTTCCACTCCATCTCCAGGAATCTCTTCCTGTGCAGTCTGCAGACTTCCACTCCATCTCCCTGTCTTCATATGCACCTCCATGTTCCCTCCTGTGCGTCTGTGCCTTTCTGTGTCCTGCAGGGATAAGGGAGGATGGCCAGATCCAGCAGCTTTCCAGTCGTGGAGATTGTCTTGGTGTACTAGGGGCATCTCCAGCTCAGTTCTCAGGAGCATCCTCCTTCACAGACACTTTCCTGTCCTAACTCTTCTCTCGGACACCATATCTTCTACCTCTCTAATCCTCTATGCATCTTATGAGGTGGACCCTCAGATCCCTTTGTACTTGAGTGATTTTTGTTCCAAGAACAGAGAGGTTGGAAATACCTGCTATCTTGAAACTGAAATCCAAGGAATCGGCACTTTAAATTGTAAAATGGGGCATTATCAGGTATGCCTGAGTAAGTTGCTGTATGGAAAGCCTCTCTCTCTCTCTCTCTCTCTCTCTCTCATTTCCTGTCTGCTAATAGCTGACACACAGATCTTATGAAGACATTCTATCTCAAGTTAAGGAAACAATGGGCATGCTTGATTACGGCTGAAAATTACAGTCCTGAGCCTTTCATCTCCCCTTGGTGCAGTGGGGATTTCTTCCTTCCTTTTCAACAACAACAGAATCATGTCTTCCGATCACACCAGGCTTAGACTCATAGGAAGTAACTGTGTCTCTCAGATGATCTGTGAGACTCAGCCTTTTGCACAGGAGCCCCGAGAGTGGTGACCTGGGGTGAAAGGCTCAGCATTCTGGTGTCCTCTAAATCAATGTGTCTTGGTTAACAGAAACCCTAACAGGAGCTGTAGTGGGCTGGTGTGGGTTGAGAGTATGATTCTGCTCTCTGTGACAGATGTTGGCCTCCTGGGGTGGATACACACAGGAACTGCATTACAGAAGGTCAGAGGGGACGGTAGGTGTAATTGACATTGATAGTTGCTTACTCTGTGTCAGCTAAGGTGCCTGAAAATGGTTTACATATCACAGGGTGTTTATTCTTTGTAATAATCCTATGGGAAAGGTGCCTGGCTACTTTACAGCTTGGGCATCAGTAATCTGCGCACTTCAGGGTGCAATTTCTGGCAGTGTGACTTGGGAATCTCTGCTCCTTTTAACCTATTCTGCGGGGATTCGGAGCCTATGCAGATGGCTGGGTGTGGGACAGAGAGGCAGCCACACATTCCAGGAAACTGTGCCCCAGGGGTTTGGCGAACATCGCTGAGAAGCGGAAAGGACTATGTAAACATTTGCTTCTACTTGAATGTGTACCTCCCAGCACTCCTCCGTCAATTAGGAGAGCGGTCTTGAAGAACGCTGCCTCAGCTTCTGAAGCAAGGACTCCAGGACATACATTAATGAAAGCAGAGGGAGCCACAGCTGACAGAATAATAAAGCTTTCTGAGGGAGCTCGGGCTCCCGGGGAAACCCAGAGCTGGCTGATGGAACAGAGGGAGACCACGTCAGGCTATCCAGCATCACTGTATGTGGCTTCCGTGCTGAAACTTAGAGGAGGCACTTTCTCCCCACGACTTGCCTCATAAGGGCGGCTAATGAGTACTGTGGTGACAGGAGACACTTCTCCATATTGTTCATGGCCTGAGGTTGGGAGCAGACAATCTGCCGTTGCCCTCCTGGTCCGGAAGGGAAGAAGTGCTTTCTAGCTGTTCTGAACAAGGCTGAGGGAGCAAAGGGCACAGAGTAAAGGGAGGCATGTTGTCCATATGCTTAGCACTTGCTCTGGGGAAACATGGATTTGGAAGGGTGTGTTGTTTTGAGGGTTAATCCCTCCTTTGTCATTATTAAGGCACCTTCTCTGATTACTTCAGACAAGAATGACTATTTCTATGACCCATTAAATCACCACAGAAGGAGATTCCTTCAATAAAATAGCTTTTAAAAAGATGGTTCTTCTCCTTAACTTTTTATATTGTTATTATTCTAAGGAGGTATTAATCTCTCTTTAAAGGCAAGAAGGCCCTGTGCTGAGCTCAGAGATGTTTATAAAGGTTAATCACTTACGGCAGTCGAAAGGAAGGCGAGCTACAGCTGTCTCTCTGAATCCTGGATGTTTTCTTCAGGATCATGCTATGTTGCCTATGTAAAAAACTTTCTAGTTCCTCATGGTGTGTGTGTGTGTGTGTGTGTGTGTGTGTGTGTGTGTGTACACGTGTACGTGTACATATTTGTGTGTTCACATGCTTGTGCATATAGAGACCAGAGGTCAGTACTGAGTGTCTTCTTTGATTGCTTTTTACATTATTTCTGGAGACAAGGTCTCCACCCTGG
Organism: Rhynchomys soricoides; assembly: GCA_019843965.1. Lineage (NCBI taxonomy): Eukaryota > Metazoa > Chordata > Mammalia > Rodentia > Muridae > Rhynchomys > Rhynchomys soricoides. The sequence goes on along the minus strand of JADRCH010000035.1, from coordinate 3,585,559 downwards.
AGTCTATCAACCAGTTGGCCAAGGAGCTCTAGAGATTTGAACTGCTTGTCTTTGCTGACCAATCCATGGGTGGAGTCTACACCTAACCTTTAGGTAAAGGTTCAAGGTCCAAACTCAGGTCTTCATGTTTGCATGCCAGGCACTTCCCTGACTGAGCCATCTCCTCAACCTCCTCTTTTGAAAGGCCTTTTGTCACATGGCCCTGTAAGATCACTGAGAAAGGGTCACCTTAGCTTGTAGCTCATTGGGTGTTTCCCTTTAGACTCTATGTGTTAAGAATATTTCGAGAAAGAAGCTGCTGTTGTAGATGTGGTACTCCGCCAGGCTGCCCTTGACTCGATGACATGAGAGCAGCTTATGTCATCAGCTGCGGCAAACATACCTAGTGATGATGTGCCGTTAAAAGGCCCGGCCACCCCAGATCACTCTCTTAGTCTTTTCCCTTAAGGGAACAAGGTCTTTTTTTGTTTTGTTTTGTTTTGTTTTGAGACAGGGTTTCTCTGTGTAGCCCTGGCTGTCCTGGAACTCACTCTGTAGACCAGGCTGGCCTCGAACTCAGAAATCCGCCTGTCTCTGCCTCCCGAGTGCTGGGATTAAAAGCATGCGCCACCACTGCCCGGTCGGAAGAGTTTCTTTTGAAAAAACGAGCTTGTATTGCTTGGGATACAAAGTGAATGTAGGTGGTGACGTGTGTGGATGTGGAGAGAGGTGTGGGAGGGATGGCTGAAAGGCAAGAGCAGGGACAGATTTCCTTCCAGCTGAAGTGGAAGACTGAAAGCGGAAAGGAAACATCTGGAGCCAGCTTCAGAGTTTGCAACAATGTTGACGGAGAGGGAGTGAGGCAGTGTGGCTATAAATGCATGGTCCTCTCATCACGTGCTCCCATGGTTTCCACTTAGCGTGAGGACAGGAGGTAGAAACCTGCTGGACAGTTTAGAATAGGGACCTCAAAAGATTCTGGCCTTGGTCCTGTCCTGGCTAGTGGACAGGAGTGCCCGAGGGGCATCTCTTCTCCTAAGTGAGCAGGCCTGCCAGTGTGCACTGTGATGGGACTCCAGAGAAGACTCTCTTCTGACCAACAACTTTGGAGCAGATCTCTGGATTTTTATGTTATAAATGGTCATAGCTATTCCCCATATTTTAGCACGTCTCCTAAATGACTTTGGGGTCTCAACTGTCAAGTGGGGATGTTATGTAGTTACACAGGGATTAGGAGCCATAAAAGGGGCATTCCATACTGCCCAGGGAACTACATACAGCATAGTTCTTGATTCCTGTCATAACTTAAAGGTAAACTTACACCATGTCTGGGGCCCTTGAAATCCTGCAGATGAAAGAGGAGGATGTTTTCAAATTCCTTGCCACAGGAACCCACTTGGGTGGCACCCACCTTCACTGTCAGATGGAGCAGTCCATCTATACAAGGAAGAGTGATAGTATCTACATCATAAATCTGAAGAGGACCTGGGAGAAGCTGTTGCTCAAAGCTCACTCTATTGTTGCTATCAAGAACCTTGATGACGTCAGCATCATCTCCTCCAGGAACACTCGCCAGAGAGCTGTGCTGAAGTTTGCTGCGGCTGCTGGAGCCACTCCAATTGCTGGCCATTTCACACCCGGGACCTTCACTAACCAGATCCAAGGAGCTTTCAGGGAGCCATGGCTTCTAGTGGTGACTGACCCCAGGGCTGATCACCAACCCCTCACAGCCCAATATGGCTCTGCGTACCACAGATTTTTCTCTGCACTATGTGGACATTGCCCTGGCAACAAGAGCGCTCACTTAGTGGCTCTGATGTCATAGATTTTGTTCCAGGAAGTACTCTGCATGTGTGTGTGCCACTATCTCCCAGGAGCACCTGGAGGAAGTTATGCCTGATCTCCACTTCTACAGAGACCCAGAGGAGGTTGAGAAGGAGGAGTGGGCTGCTGCTGAGAAGGCTGTGGCCATGGAGGAATTTCAGGGCGAATGGATTGCGCCCACTCCTGAGTTCACTGGTGCTCAGCCTGAGGTCGCAGCGTGGTCTGGGGGTGGCAGATGCCTCTGTAGCCACTCAGCAGTTTCCTACTGAAGACTGGAGTGCCCAGCCGGTCCGTCCCCGAGCAGCTCCCACAGTTCAGGTGACCGAGTGGGTTGGAGCCACCACTGAGTGGTCCTGAGCTGCTCTGCAGACACCTGCACAACGCAGAAAGGTGGAAAGAAAACAAGGTCCCTAAAACTGGAAATAAAAAGCCATAGAAGGAAGGTATTAAGGAATCTGTCCCTCAGTCCCTTTGAATCCCACTGCTCTTTCCCTGGCAACACTAGAAAGGTAAATAGCTTTGCTCCTCCGCAGGTCCCCAGGTCAAGACAGTAGAACACCTTTGGCTCTGGGCAGACACCTGACATTCTGAAGATCAGAACACCGCATCTGATTTATTTTCTGCTTCCTCTAGAGTTAATCCAGCCTGACCTGTCAATAACCTGGTCAGGAGTGCACCCTTCAGGAAAGCCAGTTAACCTAGAGACCCCCTGAAATGAGGAATAATTACCCCCTCAAGGACTTAACACCCTTAGCCTTCTCTGCAGTCTGCCTGCAGGGTAGCCACTCTCAGCGTTACCATGGGGAGCACTTCTGGGCTTGTCTAATGTGGAAGTTGTAACTCAGGAAAGCACAGCCTTTTTCTTTTTCTTCTTTTGGATCCTGGCCAACAGCCTAAGCATCTTTTCCCTCACACTCTGAGCTTTCCCACTCTTTCTCTGGGTTCCCCCCCCTACCCTTCTGTCTTGCATCAGCTTGCTGGCCTCTGGGCCTCCACTGCAGAGCCTGACTGCTTTCTTGGCTCCTAACTACAAAAGACATGGCTACCTCCTCTTCCCCATCTCTCCCCTACTGGCCAACTCCACCTTATTTTTCTCAAACTCTGGTAAAATTGTACCTGAGCTTGTCTTAAAATTTATTTTATTAATGAAATTAAGAACCAGAAAAGAACCTTGGTTTTCCTCATAATATTTAGACTCAGATAAAGAAAATAATTTTTTCCTTATGCCTAGGCTTATATTTCTGAATCTATTTTATTAACCAGTTTTTGAAGACAAAAGGACAACAGTGCTCAGCTCTAAAATATCATTTTCAGTGATTTATCTAGTAATTACTGAATCCATTGACTTTAAGTTCTAGCTGCCTTTCTGTCTAGAATTGATTTGGGGGGTTTCTCCCCCCTCCCCAAACAAGTCTCTATATAGAAAATCCTCATGGGAAGAGTTTGCATTAGTGTAATAGGTTTAGTAAGATAAGTCAAATAGATGACCCCATGAATTATAGTGTCTCCACAGGGAAGGGGCTGTGAATGAGAACAGGGGAGTCCATCCCCTCATCCCCTATCTTTATGCAACCTCTCTTCTCTAGAATGCCTGCAGCTTCTAGGAGTATTTGCTATACATATCTTTACATCCCAAGTACTGAGTATGCACTTAGCTAGTTAAGGTCACTCAAATAGCATTCAGTTAAATGGGAAAACATGGCTATATAAATAGAAATCCAGTTTTATTATCTAGTTATTACTCATAAGATGGTGTATTGTGGTGCTCATGGCTGCAGACAGCTTTCTGCATGGTGATTCAGGGGCATGGGCTCCTCTGTGCGGTCACCGTGCTTCCTACTAGGTCTTCATAGTCTTCTCAATAGGGCTGACACATGAGAGAAGGTGAAGGAAGTACAAGTGGCTCCTACGCTTCCACTTGTGCCCACTTAACTAGAATGAGCTTCGTGATTCCTCCTTAGTTACTGGAGGGTGTGGCTCCTGGATGAACAACTTCCTTAGAAGCTGGAGCAGCGGATCAGCCTAAGGATGGATGGTGTTAGGGTAGTAAGCCTTTTCTGCCATGTGGCTTCTCTAAGTTTCCGTTTTCTTACTTGTAAATTCCAACGTCATTGTCATTTGTAAGCTTGTTGTTGAACTATCAGGTGACAAACCTGGTTTTGAGTCTCTAATGGTCATACGGACACGTGACACACGGGAGCCCTTGCTGTATGGCTACTTTCCAGATGTCAACACAGGAGACTTACGAAAGTAGCCATTGCGTTAACCTACCTTTTAAACTTGGCCACAATCATGACACAAACACAACTGAATTAACCCAAGGAGAACCTGCAGTCACCTGTTTTATGGGAGATGAAGAGATGAGGACTTTTACAATTAATACCTTCAGTGGAGGCCACAGAGCACATTTAAGACAAGAATGATGTATGATACCCATTTGGTACTGTAGACTTTATATTAAAAATTTTTTCTTTTGAAAATTCATTGCATTTTTTCTAAGTGATGCTACATATTAACTCTTTTATTTACCTATATGTGTATATATGTGTGCATATATAAACACACACACAAACACACACACACACATATATATATACATATATATACGCTCAATATATATGAGAGACAGAGACATAGACACAGAGAGACACACAGAAAGATACACAGAGACAGAGAGAGAAAGAGGGAGGGGGAAGGGGAAAAGGGGAAGGGGGAGGAGAGAGATAGAGATAGATAGATAGATAGATAGATAGAGAGAGAGAACCACATTTGATAATCAGTTTTCTCCTTCCACCAAGTGGGCCCTGGGGATCAAACTCTGCTTTGGAAGGCTACATGCTGGCACCTGTACCCACTGAACCATCTTGGAGGTCCTAGGTTGTCCTTAGATAGTCTCCCTATCTCGTGACACTAGATGAATGGAATTATTGAATGTGCTCAACAAACTGAAGGAACTCAGAAGCAGAAACCGAGGGACGACAAAGGAATGTAAGACCCAGGGCCAGAGAAAGAGAAAGGGGCGGGAGGAGGGTTCTGTGCTGGGTGTCCCAGATCCCCACTAGAAGGGAATTGCTCATGCCTCAGCCTTTAAAACGATGCTGAGTGCTGATGGCTCCTAGCCAAGAGTCTTCTCTAGGACATTGTCCTTGTTTGAAGGGAACCGTCCAAGGTTATAACTCCATGTTGATCAAGGTAGAACTGCCAAGACCCACTATGCACATCTCCCACGGGCCTCTCTAACATGCAGCTCTCTGTGGAGTGTCTCACAGCCCTCACTGTAACTGACCTCTGCTCCTCCTACCCAGGCTTGCCTCCCTCACCTGTCATGGCTGCAGTTCCCTTCATTACACACCAGCAAGTTCCTGAAGGTGAACCTTTACTCCAGTCTGTTTCCAGGAGAACTGAACCTCTAGGGATGGAGTCCCAGGGAAGAGAAGGAAAGAAAGGAATGCAGAGGAAGAGGAGAGGAGGAGGAGTCCCTCTGGTTTGTCTTTTGCAGTGGCTGCTGAAAGCATTTCCTATGGAAACGCCCATTCCTGTATGGTCAGAGGATATGCTCTCAGCTGGAAGTGAAGGACCAGTTGTTTAGCATTCTGGGCTCCCTAGGCATCATCATAATAAAGATGGCAAATAACTCACAAAACCTTGAGGGATGGAGCTGAATCCTAAAATTCCCTTTAGTTAAAGAAGTACCACTTTCTCTGTGGGTGCAGTTGGGGCTCTGAGATTCAATTTCCCTGATACTGGTGTGTTTTCAGGCCACCGTGTGTGATTAATTCAGAGGAAGCACTTATCTGTTGCGATCTAAATGTGTATTTGTTTTACCCTAGGGCCAACAAGACAATTACAAATGTTGTCTTGCCTGTGACCATGGGCTTGGAAATGTGGTTGTCACAGCGAAAGCCCCAAAGCACAGGAGTTCTGGGCTCCCGGCTGACACACTTGGCTAGAATCACATGCAGGATCTAGGAAGTGAAATTTTTTTTATTTTGCTGGAGATGGTGAATACTCCCCTGCTCTATAGAATTAGCAGTAGACTTTGGGACTTGATTCAACCCAGAGTTCTCCCTGGAAGTAAGCAGAGGATCATGACTGTCTACAGTATTATATGACATCGGCATTCCAAAAATATCATAATACTCAGCCTTTTTCGTTTGGGGTTTTCTTTGTCTCCAAAATCTATGATTGGCCCCCATATTTGGCAGAGCTGCAATGACTGGAAGCTGAGCCAGGTGTTTGTGCTGTGCTCAGGGTCTAGAATGGGGTTGGTGGTGAGCAGGGAAATTCCAGGGCAGACACAGGTTCCATAACTGTCCTGGAGAAAGGGGTGTCCAGTGGGCCACAGAAGCACACGGCTCACACTCACCTGCTTAGCATGCCGTTAGTCTGCTACAAGATTGTGCTTAATGCTCATAATAAATATTTCTGTGTTTCTCAGGCCCAGGTCAAATAACATCCCGAAGATAGAGATGCTAATGAGAATATACTGGTAACAGCACTGTCTTTGTTATTAAGCTATTAAGCTGCAAAGAGTAATGTCTTGGGTGATGCCCTCCATAGTGACAACCCTGAGTGTTCATAGTATCTTGAGATAGCTCCTCGGGGAGCCATCTTCTATCATTTTCTCATACCTGCCACTCTAATGCACGGAAGGGAAGCTTTACCCTCATCTGCATATCCCTCTGTCTCATTCAGTGATTATGTTAAGTACCTAATACCTGGCAATAAAATAGTCGTTGCTTAAAGTAGCCATTGCAGCGTCTATTGTCTGGGACTGTGCCTAAGCCAGTAACAGCATCCAACCAGGTCTGTAGCATGAGCAAGCAAGCCAAGAGGGAGATGGAGGGGTTTTGTCAGGCTTGGTGAATGGGAGGAGGGCCAGGACTCTAAGCAGATTGAGCTGGATCATAAGTGCAGTCACCCAGGGGCTGAGCTCTGGGTACCTGGCTAAGCTTTATTCAAGGAGGCTAGGTACTGGGGTACTGCTCTCTGAAGGCATGGAGTGAGTTCTCAACTAAAGAACAACACTGGTTCCTTCCTGCTCCCTGGCTTTCTGTCTCCTTGTGTGATCTCTTCCACAAGCATAGCAGCTGTTCTGATAACTAGCCTCGACAAGGTCCTCAGCCGATGCTGACTAGGTGGGGCACTGGCAGAGGCAGCTGTGGGGAGGGTGAGAGGTGCTGAGAAGGTGGGTGTGTTCCAAAACTATGAACTAAATAAGCCTTTAAAAATATTAGTTGGCATAAGATACTTTATTGGAGCAATAGAGAATAGATTAATACAAATACCAATTTCTGTGAATTCCCCAGTAACTATGGTAATGTTTAAATACAGAACACATGGAAAAATTAAATTTGCGTCTTCAAGACACACCAAAATTTTCATGGATGATGATGAATACAAATGGGAAAACAATGGCAAAAAGAACATTTTCAAGCACTTGCCATGATGCATCTTTTGTATGGCCCAGCCCTTTGGGACTCACAGCTAGTAAAAACACAAATATTAAATCTGCAAATACCGACACCCTTGGATTTGTATACAAGCTGCCGGCTTGCTTTTTAGCTAAGCTAATGAACTGGGCAGTAAATAGGATAGATGACATCTGAAGCTTTACTTTGCTTTTTAAAAACTGTGTATGTTGACCAGAATCTTATTTAAACCCCGATAACGGAAGGATTAGCCATATACAGTGGCACAGACACATTAAGAAATGTGTGCATATCAAAGGGTATCAAAAAAATACCCAAACTCCTGCGTTTACTGGGACAACCAAAAAAAAAAAAAAAAAAAAAAATCAATCGAGGTTCCCATTAGCAGACGAATGTATAGAAAAATTCTAGTATCTGAATAATGAAATATTGCTGAAATAAAAGGAAACGCATGTGCCATTTGTAGGAACGTGGAGAGAGCAGAAAGATATGTTAAATAAACAGGCATAGAAATCCAAATACCACCTATTCCCATTTATTTGGGGGGATGAACTAGTTGATCTTATGGATGAGGGTAGTGGTCACTAGAGGCTGGGCAGGGGAGGGGCATGGACAGGGAAGGTGGCTGGATTATGAATGCCCAAGCACTGCTGGGTGGGAGTACGTCCCAGTGTTCTATAGCAGGGAAGGTGACTGTGGTTCTTAACACGGTATTGATTTTATTGGTCACTCAGAAAGAGATTTGTAGGCTATAAGTACAAAGGCATGATAAACATTTTGAGCACTAGAAATGTTAATTACCCTGCCTCGAACATTATGTACTGTGTACACGTATCTAATTATCACTCTGGACTCCATATATATGTGGTATGATTGTGCGGGAAAAGTAAAAATGTAAAGTTCGTGGGTAAAGAGAAACAACCTTATCATGAAAATGTGTTGATGAAGCTCACAGCATCCCTCCAACGCCTGCAATAGCTCAGCTTTCCCTCCTTCACATCTGAGACCAAGGTTGTATAAAGCAGCAGCTACTTTTAAAAGGGTATTGATACAGAAAGTAGATACTTTGTTTCCCTCCTTCCATGCACTGCGTATCTGAATAGCTCACCATCAGAAACTGAACCTGAGGGCGGCTGTGGATGGGTTTGATTTGCATGAACTTTTATAAAATACTGGAACTAGTTGGTGACGTTAAAAACGGAGATCTCTTTCTAGAAAGCCCGGGTGTCACTCCGTTGATGTGGAGCAGCTGAGGTCCTACCGGGAGGTCTGCAGCGATGTCTTCAGCCTAGCTTCCCATCTGCCCACTTCTTTCATTTTCTTTGTCCCTAACTTCTAAACAGCGTATGCTTGAAATTGTCACCTGGAACTCGAAGTCCTTGGAACAATCTAGATGCTAAACACATTCAACCATCAGTACTAAAAATTTAATTTTGACTGTTTTCCTCTTGTGAAAAATACTCTTCTTTTTAGTTGGGGCCTGGGCAATGCAGAGTTTGAAGATTCACAATTCATGGGGAAGCTCTGCACTGGGTTATCATCTGTCACGTCTGCTGATGACTTCCTCTTAGTGAATTATTTATGCAACTTGGAAAACTCGCTGCAGTCAGGCCATTTATTTATCTGGTCCTTGTTGTCACCTCCCCCTCTGCTTCTGTATTCCCATATCCACTCTGCTTCTGTTCTGTAGACTTCCCTGTCTTCACCTTGTTCCTGCAGGAGCTGTCTACACTATTGCCTGCTCTTCCCTCCAGCTCCATGGTTTATACACTAATGTCTGTATTAAGTTTTTTCTTGTTCTTTTTAGCTTGAAAAAATGTGTCACAGATGAATAAAGTATGGGACTGAAAAATGAACATGGACCACTTTCTACTGCTTTTGTAAAAACATACCCAGAAAGCCATTGTGACTATTTTAATATACACGAGGAAATTAGCTTTTATCCATTTATTCATTTTGTATTAAGTAAGCAATTTGCTCAGCAGATACTTACTGAGCATGTGATGTTATACTTGTTATTCTGGCTCTTATGTATGTGTTAAGAGAACAGTCAGGTGTTAAGGGAATGTCTTGTGATGTCCGGCTAATGACACACTGGGAGGGACAGAGAGGCAGGGCAAGGGACTAGTGTCACATCTGTGCTAGCAAGGGTTGGCAAGCTCTGCGCCCCTCTGGAGAGTGACATTCAAGCAGATACCTCGGCGATGTTTTGAAAGCTTTCCTGAACTCGGGAACAATCTTGCAAAAAGCTCAGGACTCTTCGTGTCCATCCAGATGTGCACCTGGGATGTTTTCATAGATGCTCTAGGACCGACTTTTTTGGTGTGTTCCAGAAGAGCCTGGAGTTCGGAGGAGCGGAACTGGAGTAATTGAGGTTAAGAAGGGCCTCTTAGGTTGGGAGGAGGACTTGGGTTTTGTTTCTATTGTGTGGGCTGTTTAGGGAATAATTGCTGATCCTTTTAAAGCAGGGATAACTTTGATGTAAGAGCAGTGAGCCATGAGAGTGGCTCAGCAAAGGAAGGTCTCCTGAAACCAAGCTCAGGCTCCCTGTGATCAAGGTTATACACAGAGCTTGACTACAGCCATGGTCAGCTGTTGATCTAATGTCCCCAGGCTTCTCTTCTCTCTACCCACCTCACTGCTTCTGGAGCAGGACAGTCCCTATAGATCAGCAGTGGGTAAGAACCCCATAGGCAAACCTCTAGCTCCCCAAAATATCTACATTATGATTCATAACAGTTGCAAAATTACAGTTATGATGTAGCAATGAAATAGTTTTATGGTTGTGGCCCACCACAACGTGAGGGACCATATTAAAGGGCCACAGCGTTAGGATCTATGGGGCACCTGTGTTGGAATCTTCCAGAAGTCTGGGAGTTTTATGAGTGATAACTCTGTGGTCAATTTTGTGAGCATCTGAGTGTCCATGCAGGGAATGATCTGTGTTTATTGGGCCTGGCAGAGAATCTGTCTCTGCTGCATGTGTTGAAGGTATCCCAGGTGTACATTTGGATTGGCGTGCATTTAGTCAGGTGTATCCATTATAGGGGGTAATTTTATAGAGAAGTCTTCGGACCAGGTGATAAAAACATTCACTTTCCAAACTGCGCCTCAGTAATGACTTAAATGTGGGACTTTCCAGTCTTGTGTTTAGTTTCCCACCTTCTCTTTTGTAATTGTGGCTCAGGGCACTCACCGGCTGCCTCTGTCAGGGTTTCTATTCCTGCACAAAACATCATGACCAAGAAGCAAGTTGGGAAGGAAAGGGTTTTGTCAGCTTACACTTTCACGCTGCTGTTCATCACCAAAGGAAGTCAGGACTGGAACTCAAGCAGGTCAGAAAGCAGGAGATGATGCAGAGGGATGTTTCTTACTGGTTTGCATCCCCTGGCTTCCTCAGCCTGCTTTCTTATAGAACCTAGGACTACCAGCCCAGGGCTGGCACCACCCACAAGGGGCCCTCCCCCCTTGATCACTAATTGAGGAAATGCCTTACAGCTGGATCTCATGGAGGCATTTCCTCAAGGGAGACTCCTTTCTGTGATAACTCCAGCTTGTGTCAAGTTGACACACAAAACCAGCCGGTACACCAGCCGTCTTCTCTAGAGAGAGGGAGGTCCACCCCTGAGTTCTGACTAAATCCCACTGATGAGTGCTTCCTTGTCAAAAGTTTGTGTTAATTACAGCACAATTTGTTCCCACTTTTGCTGCGGCTTTAAGACGACAACAACACTGTGTAACACAACTCAGAACATTCTGTCTCTCATTTCCTGTTCGCTCAGCATTCCCCCTTAGAGCTCAGCTGATTAACCATACCTTTCCTGACCAAAAGAAATACCCTAACCCACGTAAACCCAAGGCCTGACAGTCCTCTCTTGCTCTGCACTCTGTTTCTTTATAGCATTTGTCACCCTCTGATGGCTGGCTGTTGACTTGGTTACTTGTTAATTGTCTCTATCACTAGAGTTCTTGATTTGCTTGCTTACTGCTATAATTCCTAATTCTGCATTAGTGTTCTGGACAAAGGAGTCACTTTGTAGTTGTCAAAGTGGGCTATCAGGCCAAATTCAAGTTCTAGATACCTGTTAGTCAGTCAATATTCTCCAGTAAGCTCTCTTGAGGAGATCGATGTCAACAGGAAAGTCTGGACCAGCTAGTTTTCTTTGGCTATGGGCTTGCTTTCTTTTAGGACAGAGCAATTTGTAAATTTATTGAGTTTGTCTGAATCCTTCCTTGTCAAAGTAGGGGTGTTTGGGTGCATATAGGAAATATAGAAGTTCAAGGTCCCCAATCTACTTAATTAGAATTGGCATTTTAATATATGTGATTCCTCTGCACAGTGAAAGCTTGAGAACACAGTTCTTAATTTACCATCTTGATGTAGAAATCAGGAAAGCACCTCTTGACCTTGCCACCGGTTTTGGAAATCATGGTAAAGGATGTGTTTTTAGTGTAATTTGATTTCTCCTTTGTGAGTCTGAAAGTAGATAAGAATTTTTGAGTCAGTCACTTAATATGTAGGTTTCCAAGTTTTTGGTTATGTTTTTCCTCTCTGGGAGTGGGCAGTTGACGTGTGTTTGTGTGTGTGTGTGTGTGTGTGTGTGTGTGTGTATGCACCAGAGCATATTTGTAGATCTCTTCAATCCCAGTCTTCTCCAATTTTCTACAACCTAATCTGGTAGTTATCTGTAGAGCTTCCAATAGAAAATTTGACCTTCCCAGGAAAATGGTGACCACATTCTATTTGAGGTGAACTACCCCTAGCTTTGTTCCCTGAAAATATGTCATCTGATGTGTTAGTTGAATTAGGAATATTATCTGAATTCTTACCTTGTGCATGCATAGTATGACATCATAAGTTTATTTAATGCTAAGGACAGCCTGGTACAATGAAAGTGGAAGGGGCTAATCATCTGTCAGGGTTATCAGTTACCAAACGGAGAAGGCAGGACACCAGCCTGGTGCCTGACTGTCTTAGGGCTTATGTGTTTCATTGTTTTTGGAGAATGGATTTTGAGAAATTTTTTTGCACCTATTAGAGAGAAGTATTAAGTAAATGCAGACAGCTGCAGACACATTAGTAGGGCTCTCTGGAGAAGCAAACCAGGGTATATGGAACCTGAGCTGTGTGATCAAGCTTTGTCCCTTCTGAGACTCCTCTTTTAGCCTTTTGGTACGGAAAGCTGCCAGTGCCATATTCTGTTGGGAAGACTATTCGGAATGATTAATAAGTTGCATTTATTATTCACTGTAACTACTAACAAGTAGAATGACACAAGGCTGTTAAAATTGCTCTCAAACACCCTCAGGAAATCATTAACATGCATGCAAAGAAGGCAGCACAATGTAGTAAAGCTGGTGACTTAGTGAACAGAGGTGGCAGAGCTAGGAGTAGGAACCTGTGTGTGTGTGTGTGTGTGTGTGTGTGTGTGTGTGTGTGTACGCATGTGTTCCATTGTCTGCTTGTGCTGGATGTTTTACATATATTATCATATCTTGTCTTTATAGCACATAAATCTGGTGGGATTATTTTCCCTATTTTACAAAAGGTTTAAAGCTAAGTGCTTGCCCCACGTGTGACAGTTATTAACCCACAGAAGCAGGTTTCCATGAAGTTCATGTGGCCCCCAGGTTTCACTTCTTCCCAATTTAGCAATTTTGAGAAAGATGAGGAGGTACAAATCATGATATTTTGACATTATTAGAAACATGGATTTTGTTTCAATATATTTATTTTTCAAAAGCAGATATTTTCCCATCTTACTTAAAATGACGCTGGTCCCACTGTCTCTTGGTTTAGACAAGATGATCACAGTAGATGTGAACTTAAATGTTTTCCAAAGACATCCATGACTCTGTAAGAAACTAAGAGTGGTGAGGAATTGTACATCTGTGGTCAGACACACCATTCATTGAATGCCCAGTTGTCGTTGTCGTCTTCGTCTTCTTCTTCGTCGTCGTCTTCTTCTTCTTCTTCTTCTTCTTCTTCTTCTTCTTCTTCTTCTCCTCCTCCTCCTCCTCCTCCTCCTCCTCCTCCTCCTCCTCCTTCTCCTCCTCCTTCTCTTTATTTATGAAAAGCCATGAAATTTTTATTGCCCTTTGCTTATTCTGTAAATGGATTCTCAAGCTCAGACAGCTCACTCCCAGAATCATGTTTCAAAGTGGAAATACTGCAGAAGAGAAAATGCTTTAAAGTCAGACAAAATTGGGGCTAGCATCTACAGGACATTGAGCACGTTAAAGTCTATGAACCTCAGTCGCAGGATGGAAATGATAGCGCCTCGCTCAGAAGACAGCTGTGGAGATCCAGTGAGCTCAAGCAGGTAGAGCTGTCAGCTCAGTAGCTACGGCAGCTATTGCTCCTGTTAATGCTGTCATTATAACTATTATTCCAGAATTCGTGTTACTCTCCCATTGATTCTACTGAATTTCCTAAACCAGAGCTGAGGAGGCCAGTAAACAAAATATTCTATGCTCTTAAAAGCACCATTTAGTTCAGCGGACTTCCATATGATTATTTCAACCCAATGTAAGCTCCTTATTTCTTCATAGATAAGCTTTGGGTGCTCTATCGATGGGCTGTTCTGTACAGCACTGTTCAGGGCCACACAGGCCTAGTACTTCTACTATCTCCTAAAGTCTCTTCATTTAACACACTTCTATTTCCATAAGAATCAGCATCTTCCATGAAACGTGAACCATCTGGGTTCATCTTAATTCAAATCTGTATGCCATGGAAGGTGCAGGGGGCTAGGCACAAAGAGGACATTCCTTCACATCTCAAGGTCCCAGCTGGGTTCATCTTAATTCATATCTGTATGCCATGGAAGGTGCAGGGGGCTAGACACAAAGAGGACATTCCTTCACACCTCAAGGCCCCAGCTCCTGGGTTGCTATCCCTGATACTCCGCCATTTCACCTATTGCTCAGTGAATTTGAAATTCAACAATTTTCTCAAGCAATAATAGATAAGGACTAATGCCTTGGGTCCTGCTTTTCTATCAGAAACAACTGGCACCCAAGCTGTGTAGAAGGTCTTCTTCACTACTCTCTCCCATTCAGTGGTGTGACAGGCACATCTACTCCCAAGACTCCATCCTCCCTAGTAAGGAATTTTTGAATGGAATTTGAACTTGCTTAGGTATTTGTCTCTCTGGGGTAACTTCTAGAAGGGCAAAACTCAAGAACACTGGTTTACTGCCAACACAGTGCTTTGACACTGGGTAGAGAAGAGGTCATTAAGTTTGTAATGACTTTAATTAAACTGGACTGGTCCCAATGACTCTAAGCATTTCATCATGTGCTTTCATATCAGAAAAGAATCTTATTTGTTCTTGTGCCTCTCTCTGTTGAGCAAATATATCCCTGACATCAGGAATGTGGTGCTATTTGTTTTTCTTCCTCAAGGTCTGGGAGACCGTTTCTACCCATTTCTGAACAGCTGCTGCCTAAGTCCTGGTCAGTGTAGATAAAAACATGATGCTTTCCTGAGGGTCATCATCAGACTCTTCAAAAAGATTGGACAGACCAGTCTCTTTGAGCCACTCTTCTTCCAGTTCTCCCTCATCAGGTTCTTTGACAACCATGGCCTCTTGACCTTCTTGGCAACTTTCATTAGACCTCTTGATGTTTTCTAAGTTCTGTCCAATAGGCTTCCATTGATACTTTATCCAAAGAATCTTGAGAACTTGATCGATCAACTGGAGGTCTCTCGGAAACTTTGGTGGAGCTTTCTTGGTTCATGGTATACTGGCCATATCTGTAACTGGAGGTGGCGTAGTCACATGGCTGTCCCCATCAACCTGGTCCTTGTCGCTGGGGTGGTAAGCAGTTAACATAACTCCTGAGGAACTGGGGAGCCAGTTCATGGTGAGAGAAGGGGCATAATTTCTGGGACCCTGATACAGAGGGGGATGCATGCCCAGTCTTGGTGGGAGATCCACATGTTCACTTTATTGCAGAGAAGGCTTGGCTTTGCTCAGAGGCAGGTGAAGCTATGCATATACGCACATAAGCCTGCAGTTCCCACCTTGGCATTATTCCACCCCAGTGTGTGCTGATCTGCAGCAAACCCACTGAGCAGGAGCAACACCTGGCTTTATTCCCAGGATCTGCTGAATGCTGGGAATTAAAACTCCATGCAGATTCTACCAGTTCTTGGTCTAGGTTCCTACCTAGACCCGAGAGACCTTGATCTAAATAGTCAGGCTCCATCATCCTGATGAAACCAGATTTTTTGGCTTAATTCTAGAGATTAATTGATATTCTTGATATTCTGCAAGAGAGAAGAATCTCTTTTATTACTTAACAAATGCATAGTGATATGCACAGTCCCAAGCAGCTGGGCCTCTCCGTCACCCCAGAAGCATGTTGGCTTCTGCATTTCACACAAAATGGTTTTTGCAGCTTTTAATGAGGCAGCTCTAGGAATTGCAAGGGAATCCTCAACAGCAGATCAAGGGCCTCCTCCTATTCCCAGTTTCAACTGGTGGCTCCTCCCTAAAATTAAAGAGTCGTTGCATCTGCCCATGGCCTCTCCTACAGAGGGACCATACATCCCAGTACTTGGAGGCATCACTCTTGAATGTAAAGTTGTCAAGGCTTTACAGAGAAATCATTTAAACTTGAATGGCCAACGCAGGGACAGATGAAAAATGAAACAGGGAGGTGGGGGGAGCGAGCCTGTCTCTGGTGCTTCTCCTAGCCTGGCCTTCATACAGTCTTCCAGCTACTCTGTAATAATAGTATTTCATAGTTTCCCAAGACAGGCAGCAGAACTCTGAAGTGAAACGATTTGTCATTTTGATTCCAGTTGAAACAAAGCATTTTGTAACTGTATACACACACACACACACACACTAATATAGGAGTCTTTGCAGTGGATGAACAGCCTATTATCCATAGCAAAACTACTGTGTTTTATGTTTGCCAGAGAATTACTGATCATAGCCACTGCAGGCAGGACAAGGCTAAGCTGCACCTGCAGTGTCATGGCCTGGAAATGGATGGGAGCTCTACTTTTAAGCACTTTCAATTGGTGCCATGGTCTCCATTTTCTGCAGTATAAATGAGCTCTTCCGTTAGAAATCCTGAGGGTGGAAGACACTGGTACAAACAGGAGGCATTCTGCCGCGGCTTGCTGGGCCGCTGACTTGGAGGGGAGTGATGGGTAATCACTTCAGTCTGCAGGTGCTGCAGCCTGCCTCTTTGGAACCTAGGGAAGATCATCAGCATTTCCCAGCTGCTTCTGTGATGGCCAATCTGGGAGGAAGATCAGTGTCTTCATGATTAATGGGTCTTGATTTGGAGAAGAACATTAAGCAGCTCTTCATGGGGACTCATTACAGCTTTAGGGGAGGTACTGTGGCTGCCCAGGTTTGTGCTCAGCCCTTTTTGCTCCTTGGGTCCAACCTGGAACTGTAAGACATGAAGACAGGAAGAAACAATCACAGGAGAGGTTGCATGGTGTATCGAGAAAACTCGTAGCAATCATAATCACAATGAACACTTATTGACTTGTAGTCAGGGTCCACTTCTGGGGCTTTGAGACTTGTTTGCCACCCAGAAATGGCTCTAGAAGGGATTGATCCTTGGTTCAATGCTCTGCAGATATCTTCTTGGTATTTTTGGTAAATTTTGAATAAGGGACACACTGGGTTTTCACCAAGCCTCACAAACTACGTAGCTAGTGCTAGAATCAGAGACTGACCGAACAATACCCCATCTCTAGTTGGTGCCAGTTCACCTTGTCACCTTTCCCCCCCCAACCCCTATCCCAACCTCCATCCAGTCCCTTTCCCTCATCCCCCATCCCCCATCCCTCATTCCCCTGTCGCTGTTCCTGTTTCTCACACAGGACATTTCATTTGAGATGATGTCATTTCTCATTTCTGTGCTGTGGACTTGAGGCAAATGACTGTTTAGTTACTACAAAATGGGAATGATTCTAACTTTGAATTCCCAAGAGTGGTTGTGAGCACTAAATTAGGCAATTCTGATAAATGACAGAAATACATTTCTCATGGTTTTGAGGGCTACAAGTTCAAGATGCCACAATGGTCATCCTGGTTGCAGCTCATAGACTTCTCCTTGTAGGTAGTCACACTTGGTATAAAGAGAAAGAACCAAGTGTTCTCGTTGTCTCTCCCGACAAAGGGTGCTGGGCTGATCCCTGTGTATCCCACCTGCAGGAGATCACTACCTCGAAACACTTCACACTGAGAGTGACATTCACACACGTGTAAGCCCTTCGTCATCAGAGAACAGAACACAGTCATTACTCCAGAACGAGGCAACTACTGTTCTCTTGTTTGAACCTCAGTTCGAACAATCCTCTATAAGGCTTTGTTTCCAAAATCAGTGTGTGATAATTGTATAGAGTAACAGTTCTCTTGTGACCTTTTCAAACACACACACATTTCTGTCTTTACCCCCTACACTCTCTTCCCTCCATCCCGCTTCCTATCTCCGAATAGATTCTCCTTTATTCCCCAATCTCTCATTAAATCTAGATTCCGTATAGGAGATAAAACATGGATTTGTCTTTGCGAATCTGGCTCATTTTGCTCGATACAGCCCCTAGATCTATCAATTCTCTTGCAAGCAGCATAGTTTCACAAATTAATGCAGACTGATGCTCCATTGTGTATCTGCCTCCATTTCTCTTATCTGTTGATGGCACCCGGCCTGAGATTCATTCCTATTAGTGGGTGTTCCGGAGTTCATTTGTTGTTGTTGAGAACATTCATGGCTATACCACAATATGTTTTGTCCTTCTCCTGCTGATAGGATCGTGGCTAACCTGGACTACTATGAACAAAGCTGTGACGAACATTTCTACAATATTATTTTTGTAAACTACCTGGATCAGAGAGTAAATATGCATTTAGATTTGCAAGAACTGACTTTAACTGGTCTTGAGTTGAATGGTAAATACTTTTAACTGGTTTTCCTAAGAAGATGGAGGAGGATGAGGAGGAGCCATCTCTCCAACCCCTGTACTTTTAAAGGGATCCTTTGAAGCTGCTGGGGAGATGGCTCAGTCCACAGCACACATGAAGACTTTAGTTATATACCAGCACAGAAGAAGCTGTGTACAGCATTGAGTGTCTGTCATTTCAGCACTGGAGAGGCAGAGAGGCAGAGAGGCAGAGAGGCAGAGAGGCAGAGAGGCAGAGAGGCAGAGAGGCAGAGGCAGAGGCAGAGGCAGAGGGGATCCCTGAGCTGACTGACCAGCTAGACCAGCTTCAGGTTAGTGAGAGACAACATCTCAAAAAATAAGGTAGAAAGCTATTGAGAAGATAGCTGACGTCAACCCCTGATTGTCCATTATAATGTCAGCATGCATGTGCACACAACCCATGTGTGTGCACAGAAAAATAAAAAACTTAAAAACAACCCTTTGTATGTTATTGATTCTGTGCATTCATTTTACCACGTTTCCCACTAATGCAGATAGTCATTTTCACAGAAACCTTCTTACTTTTGGAAGGTAAAGGTTTCTTTTAAGCATTAGAATATTGTAATTGTAAAAATATTTTAATGATTATAACAAGTACCAGTCAGTAATTTTCCAACATTATTACTAAACACTATTATTATTACTTTGGGGCATAGAGATTAACTGATACCTGCTCTATGGTTATTTAGTGAGGAAGAAACTAGGTCTTCTGCTTGTAGGGATGGTGAATAATATTAGAACATACATCTTTAAGCAGTCTACCACGTCTCGGTACAAGAAGCATGCTGGAGTCTCTAGTGGTTTGTATTCAGTTGGAAGTCTCAGACTGGGGTTAGAGAGATGGCTTAGCGATTAAGAGTGCAGGCTATTCTTCTAGAGGAGCCAGGTTTGATTCTCAGCACCCACATGGCAACTCACAACCGTTTGTAACTCCAATTCCAGAGGATCCAATTCAGGCATCAAGGACACACGCGATACACAGACATATGTGCAGACAAAATGCCCCTCACATCAAACAACAAACAAACAAACAAACAAATCATGTGGTTAAAAAAAGTGTCAGCTATTTCTGAGAACTACACACACAAAGATTCCAATGTAGAGTGTTTGAGATCATGGAGCTGATCCCATCCCTGGTTTTAGTTTTTGTTTGTTTGCTTGCTTTTTCATTCTTGAACCACTCAAAAGTTAAAAAGAACTAAGCATTGGCTCTAATGTAGGCAGCATCAATTTATAATTTTGAATTCAAAGTGGACTTCTGGTTTCTCATCATCTGGCTTGAGCTCACCTACCCAGAGAACTGTACAAGTCCTCTCCCAGAACTGTCTTGAATATTCCTGTAGAGAGGAAGCAGGAGTAAGGACAGATGTAATTGTGTGAAGAGAGCTGAGAGGGAGAGGCTGGTCTTATGAGATCCTTGATTAAGCAGAGTAAGGAGTTTCCTCGCCACACACAGAAGGGGGGGTGAAAGCATATCAAGGAAGGAAGGAGACGAGGAGGCGGGCCAGCGATTCTCTCTGGAAATGACAGATGTAGGGAGGGAGGGCAGGGAGGCTGGAAGAGGGATCTTTGTTTATCCCTTTTGTCCAGTAGTAACCCACTTTGAACGTTTATTTTATAAGCAGATGTATTCCTTTTTATTTTATGTGCATGAGTGTGTTGGCTGCATGTCAGTGCATGTCCAGTGTGCAAGCCTGGTGTCTGCAGGGTTCAGAAGAGGGTGTCATTTTCCCCCAGAACTGTTGTTACAGATAGAAGACTGTGAGCCACCATGGGTGCTGGGAATTAAATCTGAGTCCTCTGCAGGAGCAGTGAGTGTTCTTGACTGAGGACCTGTCTCTGCTACCCTTGAATTTTCTTTAAAAAACCCTGTGACTAAGCTCTTCTTTATTAAGTTGGAGCTGCCTCTTCCGGTTACTTGGTCTTTGTTATCTTCTCCAGCTACTCGTGGGATGAATCTTCAAGTTGTTTTGACACTCTTGTAGGTTATAAATGCATACCTATATTTGTTTTTAACCTGCCCTGTGCCTGTTTCCCCATTTTCTTATTATGTTATTAGTCCTTAAGGGTTTTTTCTGTAGGGAACTCCCTCTTTCCTGCCTGGGCTATTTAATTGGGACACTTACAGTTTGAATGTTTAGGTCTCCTTTGAAATTTGTGTTACAACTAATACCTAGTTCAAAAGTCTTAAGGCATAGGGCAAACTGTTAAGGTGTCAAGCTGGGAGGAGGACTCCATTCTCCTAGATAGGATTAATGACTTGTAAGGGGGTGGGAGAGAATTTGATAGACCCCTCCCCATCTCTCTGTCTTGTAAGGATGAAGCATTTGAGGTACTACCTCTTACCAGACACCAAATCTGCCAGCTCCTCAATCTTGGACTTCCCAGAAGAATTCATTTCTGTTTAGTTTTCTAGTCTGACATATTTGAGTAAAGCAGTCCAAGCCACCAAGGCAGGGAGACTAAGTATTTCCTCCTCTGTCTACTTTGGAACCCATAGCTTGGCATGGAGACGTTTGATCGCCCACACAGTCAAAGAATTTGAAATCCCCGAAATTGGTAATTTACAAAACCTTTGCCATCTAGGAAAGCAGTTGTGTGATTAATGAATGTATTTGTTTCCTGCTGAACTGTAATTTCAATCTCTATGGGCATTTCAAATATTTTATTGATCCTAAGCTTAATAGTCAATTGATTTTCAGAGAGAATTGGCAGCTAAATATTCCCGCAGTTCCAATGACTTACTATCATTGGCGTAAACTCTGGAGTGGCTAGGTCTGTCTGGGTTCTCCGCTCCTAGGTTGTACAGATTTCTCTGAACATGGAGGCCATGTCGGCAGGTGTGATTGCCAGAGAAGCTGAATTGTCTACGCCATAAAATCAAATGAAGCAATCCAGACATCTCTCCGGACTCCTACAAATTACAATGAATGATGGCATTTTTATTTTGTCTTCCTTATATTCCGTAATTAAGAATGAAATTTATTTAGCACACTATACTGGCTACTTACTGCTTCTGCATTACTCAAGGTAATTGTTACCCAGAGTCAGCTCTTTTATGGCCCACATTAAAAGGTTTATTTTTCTTTTGTTGTGGTTTCTTGGCTCTGCTTCTGGCATGGCTGACAAATTAATAGGCATCAGGTACTAAAAGTATTTGCAATTAAAGCGAAGTGGTAATAAAGGTCACCTGTTTCAACAGCACTTCCCTTTGAAAAACCTGCTTAAATCAATGCACATTGTGTGGCCTGTTCTCTGGGTTGCAGTTCCCTCCCCCACCCAAATCTGACTTTAAGTACCCCCTTTTTTTTTTTCTTGCAAATTTGTAGCAATAATAATTGCATTAATCTTCAGCATTCACATCTCCCTTGGTAGCTGTCAACCGTATTTTGAACTAGAGCTCCCTGACATAAAACAGAAGTAATTCCACCTATTTGAGATTCTATCCCATCCATTTAACCCGATAAATATTTATTAAGTATTTCTCAAAGTTAGGACATAAAGATGAAAGGGTAACAGGGTGGAGAAAGATGGCTCCGTTGGGACAGTGCTTGCTGTGTGTGCCCAAGGACCCCCGTTCCATCTCCAGAATGCAGGACAAAAAGTTGGGTACAGTGGCATGCACCTGTGATTCCAGGGTTGGGGAGGTGGAGGCAGGTGAATAACTGGGGCTCTGTCCACTCAGCCTAGCCTGGTCTACTCTGAGGTCAGGCCACTGAAAGAATTGTCTCAAATATCAAGATAAACAGTGCTGAGGAATGCCTGAGGTTGCCCTCTGGCTTCCAAGTGCACCTGAACATCCATATGCATGTGCACACACTTGCACGCACACACACACACACAAACACACAATGAACATAAGCACACACACACAAGCACACAAACACACAACACACATAAGCATGCACACGCACACAAGTGCATGTGCATGCACACACATGTACGCACATATGCACATGTGCATGCACACGAATGCACACACAGATACACACACATATACACACATGCACGTATGCACATGTGCATTCACAGGAATGCACACGAGTATACACACAGATACACACAGACATATGCACATGTGAATGCACACAAATGCACACAGAGATATACACACACTCATACACACAATGCAAGGGGTATGATAATCCCTAAGAGAAATCACACTCTAAGTGAGAGAAACAGACCATAGCTAAGCATGGGATTAGTCCAACAATAGGGATGCTGGAGGCATAGGAAAGATTGTGCTTAATTCCATGTGGAAAGTTGGAATGAATCACTGTAGAAGGATTGATATTTGTGTGGCATGTGTGTATCCGGAGGCCAGATGTTGATGGCAGGTGTGTTTCTCAATCACCCTCACCTTAGTTTTTGAGATGGACTCTCAATGAACCTGGGGCTCACTGATTATGTGGACTGGCTATCGCAAGCCCCAGGAATCCCATCTCTGTTTCTAGGACAGTGCCCTAGGTCAGGGATTAGAACTCGGGTCCTCATGTTTGCATGGCCAGCTCTGTAAGGCTCAGTCGATCCTTGGGTGTTTCTGGAACAGCAGGCATGAGGCGGAGGATCTGTGAAGCTCAGCTTGAAAACGCAGTTGTCAGGGAACTTGTGTTTTACCTGTGTAGGAAGAAGAGGTATTTTAAAGTGATGTTAGATTTAGAAAGATCGCTCTGAAAGCAACTCACAGGCAGATATCACTTCTTGGTTGTAAGAGACTACATGGTCAGCAGCCAGGTCTTTATAAGTTGGGTGGGAAAAAGTATAGGTAATTGAAATCCTTAGGTAGAGCTATTCACGTAACAAAGGGTAGAAGATAGGGTATCAGGCTGAGACGCACTCTGCTGCCAACAATAAGTGGATGACTGACAGCCTTTTGAATTCTCTGCCTGTTGTTTTCTGCTGTTTAGGAGACCACTTAAGGAAACCATCTGCGGTCCCTGACAGCTATGGTATTTTGCCTTCTACTGCCAGGTAAGATAGGACATGTTATAATCCCTAGGAATGGGATGGGTTCATAGGTTCGCAGTTTGAATTGCCTGGTCTCTTGAGGGACCCTCTGACACTCTGTGCTTTGACAGATCTGAAATTTTGTAACCTAGGTTTGAGCTTTAATTAGCTTAAAGTTAACTTAACTACCTTTAACTTTTGAGTTTAACATTTGAGAAGCTTAAAGACAGACATGACTTATCTGGTGTCTCTTATATCCTTTATGGATGGAGGGTGTATTTTGGGGCTGTTTTAATTGGCTCTCTTCATGCACTTCATGTTTTCTAGGCATCTATGTTTCTCTATTTATTCCTAACATTAGAAATTCTTTTCCATTTATCTTGAGATTAGATTTAGAAAGATTGTTCTGAGAGCAACTCGCAGGCAGATATGACTTCTTGATTGTAAGGGACTCTCTGCTGCAGAAGTAGTAGTTAAGATGTGTGGTTAAGTCCTGGGGTTGTCTGAAGAGTGGACCTTTTCATCTAGTGTCAGAATGAATAATACAGTTTCAAAAGACTCGTTACTTGTTAAGAAGCCAGAACAGATGAGCTCAGAGGCTCAAATACATGGAAATTTTTATCCTGTTCTTAATATGGTCTGCTATAATCCAGTTTATTAGCACATACTAAAGATACTTAGTATTAATTAGTAGTAAACTAATTAAAATAAATTATGGTTAATAAATATAGATATTCTCATGGTCAGACTGTGTTTTTTACTCTTCTGATGCCAAATCTGATGTAAGACACTTGGCTTTTGATGTCAATGATAGCACAGCTTTTGGTGCTAATACAAAAGGCAGATGATGCTCTGTGTGAAGGTTGGGGACCAAGAAGCAGAGCGAGACCCTGAAGGTACTTGAAAACCGCCACAATGATAAAAGGATTACAGAATTTCCTACTGTACCTACATTTTTTAAAAAATATATATGGTTGTTTCAGTTTTCTATGGACAAGATTTCACTGCACCTAGAAAACAATTCTCTCTGAAATTCATAGGCAGCGACCTCACTGTTCATCTCAGAAAGTGTTTATATAAAGGCTTAAAGAAAGAAGTAAACAGAGTTTTTCTCCCTGTCTTCATGCAGATTTGCATACTTTGCATATGATTTGCATACTTTGGTGTCAAAATGAACAAAATCTTTAATCTGTGCTTCTTTCTCACCAGCATTTGAGGCTTCCTTTTGTCTTTCTGAAGACTAAGCCAGGTCCGTGGTTTCCTTCTCCTTAGTTTCCAGAGTCAATCTCCTGTGGCTGTGAGGTCAACCTTTACTTTTCGGAATACAGAGAGATTTTCCTTTTATCTATGCATGCATGTATCAATGACGGGTTGGTTCAAGAGTTATTCCAGGCTCGTGTGTGTACATGAGCTGAGTGAAGTATGATGCATGAAGGCTTCTGTCTGGGGCAAGCCTGACTCAGCAGAACATGGACATTCCATGCATACTGTCTGGCTTGAACCGCTGCTGGTTATGTAAGCTTGGGTTATGAGGTAAGTTCTCCACCTTAGCAGATAGGAAAATGTCTTCACCTTAGACAGTTTGTGGTTGAAACTGAGGCAAGCTAAGTGAATTCATTCATTTTTTAAAACCACGATCAAAGATAAAGAAAATCAGGGAATGCTGCTACTTGAGGCCCTCGCTTCTTCATTCTTAACTTGGAAATGGAAGAAAGAGTCTGAGAAAATCTATACTTTAAATGTTAAGAATGGCTCTAAGGCAGAGGAGATAGCTCATTGGTAAGGCATTTGCCTTGTTGGGTTATATGCTTGGAGGAAGTGGGAGGAGCCTTGGCTTGTCCTCACTCTCACTGACTCCTTGGTCATGAGATGAACAGTTTGTCTCCTACCTGCTTCCTGTTATCGCTCTGGGAACCTACCAGAGTCCAGAGCAATAGGTTTGCCTGGTCTGAAGCTTGAACTTCTAATGAGCCAAAATGAACCCTTTTCTTTATAACTTCATTATATCAGTTACTTTCTTCCATAGTAATTGGCAACTGGCTAATACACTAAGAACAGTAATAGTATAGAGTAAACCTCCTAACCGTAGGTGAGGTTGGGTGTTTCTAGGGATGGTGAACATAGGTTTGTTCAGTTGGGATGTAGGTGATGTGGGTGCTTGATGATAACTGTGGGGTACCCACATCCACCTGAGCATGGGAACGAGCTTCAAGCTGCTGCTCGTTTAGAGACTGTGTGCTGCTGCTGTCTCGTTCTCGGGTCTCTGAGAAGAAGTGGCTTGCCTTCTCTCATCTTTTTCTACCATCACCCTGAAGCCTTTAGACGTATGGGCTAGTCCCATTTAGTGAAAGCAGTTCTTATTAATTTATATGTTTGTGTGTTAGATGTGTCAAGAATTTGATGATTAAGTTCTTTAAATCACTCTCTGTGTTTCTGTCTTTCTGTCTCTCTCTGTCTCTGTCTCTGTCTCTGTCTCTGTGTGTGTGTGTGTGTGTATGTACACATGTGCATGGGTGTACTTGTTCATTAGTGTGTCTGTGGAGGCCAGAGATTAAGGTATTTTTGCTATTGTTCTCTACCTTGGATTTTGAGATAGGATCTCCCATTGACCCGACATTCATCATCTCAGTTAGATTGGCCAGTGAAGCCCCAGGCTCAACCTTACTTCTCCCCAGCTCTAGGTTACAGATGTGCATCACCACACTCAGCTTTTACACTGGTGCTGGGGATCAAGCATTTCATCAACTGATCCATCTCTCTAGCTCTGAGCTCTGTCAACCTCCTATGAGCTATCTACTTCAAATTGAGGAGCTATAAACAGATACAGACATAGATATTTAGGCAAAAGTATATTCTCTTTGCTTTTGTTTTAGATTTTTGGTGAAGGTCTTCTAGATAAGAACCTAAGAGATATCTTGTACAAAGTAGGTCTGAGTCACAGATTTAAAACACACCCTATAGCTTCATCACTCTCTTTCCTTGAGGACTGCTGTCCCTGTGGCATGCTCTTTTCAGAGATGGGAGTAGGAGCAAAGGAGGGAGCATTGGGTTCTTTCTAGAAGCTAACATTTGTTTACTTGTCAATCAACACATTAAGATTTTGTTGACTACTCATCTATGAAAATGTTATCCTAAATACTATACGGAAAGCTCTGGGGGGGGGTTCATTTAGATTATTGAGTTAAACAAAACAAAAACTCATACATAACTACTTGGATGCATTTAATCTGTCTTAGGAACAACTGCTCCACAGCATGTGGATGGGTAGTTTCTATGTGTCTCCCTGGAAGATGATAAAGTCTTTTGCTTCCTTCCATTCATTTGTCAAATATTTATTAATGTACTACGCTGAATTATCAAAGGCTGGGAAGTAAGCCAAGTCTGTTTTCAATCTGAGTTTAAAAATTGAGAGACAGACCAACTTGTCTTGGCAGAGTGCTATAACTGACTCTATGATTTTTAGTCTTCTGAAAGCCAGAGTTCAGACTGCCAGGTTATTTGGCCAGATTTCTGAGCCGATGTGCAATCAGATAGACATATGCTCATCAGTGGAATAAACCCAAGCCTTTGCTTAGTCTTGGGACCCATGGGTCTTCTGAAGATGGAGGTCATGGTCACTCAGACTTTTAGGATGAGAACCTGCCAGAAGACAAGTGAGCTAGGCTCTGTGTTGGTATGGAACAGAGATGAGACATTCTGACTGAACATGGGACTTCTAGACTGCTTGTGAATTATCTAGAGATTCCTAGCTCATAAGGGTGTCTGTACACTGACATTTGGCCAGAGAAGCTTGGCATGAGAGAAGGCTCTCCAGGCCAGCTCCCACAAACAAACTGGCCCAGAGTCTGACAATGACACTGCAAGTGGTCAACACTACAAATCCAACTGTAGGCTGCATCTTTTGGAGAAAATTAAAGTCCTGTTTTTACTCAACTTTTTATTTCTCCTAAGCTATCTATCTATCAATCTATCAATCAATCTATCTATCATCTATCTGTCTATCTATCATCTATCTATCTATCTATCTATCTGGCTATCTATCATCTATCCATTGATCTATCTATCTATCTATCTATCATCTATCTGTCCATCTATCATCTATCTATCTATCTATCTGGCTATCTGTCTATCTATCATCTATCCATTGATCTATCTATCTATCTATCATCTATCTGTCCATCTATCATCTATCTATCTATCTATCTATCTGGCTATCTATCTATCCATTTGGCTATCTATCATCTATCCATTGATCTATCTATTTATCTATCATCTATCTATCATTGGGTGTTATTTTCTTTCATAAATTCTGCCCAAGTGAAATTATCAGTCACTCACCTGTCCTCTCAGTATGTTTCTTGTCCTATATATGAAAAAATAAACCTACGTAAAGAAAACTGGAAAGCTTGAACTGGGGAAAAAATTCCCTTCACTTAAGAATGTAACTGAAAGGTCTGGGTTCCTCCCTAGTGGAAAACAAGGGGGTGGGAGGAGCCTAGCGGGAGAGCAAATTCCACCAGGTCAGCTGAATACAGAGGATGGACAGCGCCATCACCCAGATTCATCCTGGTCCGAGCTACTTGCGATTGCTTCTAGTGTAGATCAGCATCCTTCTCAAGTGCACGTATTTAATCATTTACTCCCAATTTGGGTTTCCTCTTTCTAGGTTGCTTCCATTTTCATCTTGTTTAGTTCACGTTTGAAAAGTATTTCCTAGCTTTTTTTCCCCAGTTCTAAATTCTCTCCCCTGAACCAGAGAATAAATTTCTCTTAAAATTGTAGATAACGACAGTTTTTATTGTTCAGATTAGCTAATAAGCACTGTGATACAGTTACAGGCCTATCAATTGCATCTTTTCTTTAGGTCTTACTGTGTAACTCAGGGATGAAGGAGAATAACCTGGGTTTTGTGTAAGTGACTCTTTCTACACACAATGTACTCAAGTGCAAGGAGCTCACGTCTACCAAAACAATGATTTCTCCCCACAGACACTCTCTTCATTAGCATATCTATCTCATTTCCTGCTCGGTTTTCCTTTCCCATCGAATAAAGATTAACAAGATTAAGCCCCATAATGTTTTGATTTGAGAGTTACAATTTGCCACTTTCGAGTCAGCTAGAAATTTGCTTCTTTGTCTCTCTTTGGCATCAGATTTTGATGAGAAGTGTATTTCACTGCACATTCATTAATAATGTAAATTAACTTTTTGCTCTCATTTTTGTTAAAAATGGAAGAAAGTAAGAAGTAGTTTATACTCAAAAGTCAACTTTAGGACAAAAAAGTTTTGTTTTAAAATGTCTCTTATATGCATGTGAGTTTTGTTAAAGTCTAAAATTATGTAGAGCTATGATTACTTTAAAAATTACCAATAATTAAAAACAAACAAACAAAACCCAAATTGATTCCTGGGCCTAGACCATAACTATTAACTATCAAGAAAGAAAATGTCTAAAACCGAAAACCTCTTTTTTTTTCTTTCTTGTTTTCACTATGAAGCCTTGTAACTTACAGAACTCACAGAGTTCTGGGATTAATGACTTTTGCCACCATTCCCAGGACCCCTTTACTGTTTAAATTAAGTGTGAAACATGGTTTTATTGCAGTCTGTGAACTTAGGCTGGATTCAGGGTGAAATAAAAAGAACAGAAATTAAGCAGGTTTTCCATAGATTTCTGGAATTTTGTTTTTTTTAAAAAAACCCAGGAATATTGTTAGAGACTATGGTTTTGTTTTAATCCCAGGTGTGGGGCATGGGGCTGCTTCTCAGCAGCTGACTAGGATTTGCCTCATCCTCTAGCAAAAGTATGGTTTTTCCAGTTGCAGATAGTTTCTGCAATTGTGTGACGTTCAGAATTCTGGGAAATTTTCAGAGGGTGTATTAATGCCAGAGTCCTAATAGGCAGAGTGGGTGGGTGGGTGGTCAAAAAGGTTGGCTGCAGTTTGTTATAGTCATGGTCAAAGTAGAAACAAAGGAAAGAAAATGGATTCAGGGATTCTCTCCCTCCCTCTCCCTCTCCCTCTCCCTCTCCCTCTCCCTCTCCCTCTCCCTCTCCCTCTCCCTCTCCCCCTTCCCCTCCTTCTTCCCCTCCCCCTCCCCCTTCCCCTCTTCTACCCTCTTCCTCTTCCCCCCTTCCCCCTCCCCCTCCCTGTCCCCTTCCTTCTTTCTCTTCTATCTAGTGATAGGGGGTGAAACTGGGGGTAGGGATCAAGGATGGGAAAAGAACACAAAGTAGCAAAGACTGGCTACAGTTTCTTGCAGTTCATTGTTAGATATCTTTAAATGACATTTAATGTGGTTAGAAATACACTCAAGCATCAAAATACTATGAAAAAATTGTAACATCAATATTTCTAGAAACAAAGATAGCTGTACCAGTTAATGTACAGTTTAAATCATGTACTAGTATATTAAGCAACCCTTTAGAAGAGGTTTGAATGAGAATCCCTGCAGGCTTTCTTCAGAAGACTGACATACAGAAAAGCAAACTCAGCAGCAGCAGACAGGGGCCTCACGGCAGGATCCCCCAGGCAGGGTCCCTATGGCTGCCCCAGTGGCCTAGAGCCAGAGAGGCAGACACTGTGTTCTTCATGGCATATCCACAGACGTGTAATGATGATGTTCTTGGTTGGAGTTCCTGTCCTGGCTGTAACATGTGTCATTTGGCTCGTGAAATAGAACAAGTGTGTTCCCAGGCAGCTCCTCTCTCCCGACATTTCCTTTGTTTGTTAACCATTTCTCATGAATCCCTTAATGCTCTGTTCCAACTGGATTAGTAGCCAGTGCTCCAACATTACTGCCCTTCCCTCCTCTGCACCTTATTTCTTCCTCTTCCCTCCAATCTAATCAGAATGGCCTTTCTTGAACATCTGCAGCACTTTCAACTTCTGTGCTGTGGTCTAGTTTACAAAGCAATTGTACATCTTGTTTCTTCTACCAAATTTTAAATTCATCGAGGATGAAAGAACCCATGGCGTGTGGGTTTCCTCCCTGTATGGTTCCCTATGGTATTATTCCTTTAGTGTACATAAAGCAGGTGCTCAGGCAAACTTGAGCTGTCCTGAAGCTAAGTTGCATTGCCATCTGTAGGACTTTTGGTGGGAGTGAGCATGCTCCATTTGCAACAGCATTGAAAGGGAAGTCAAATAAAGGTAGGTCAAAGAGTAA
The DNA here is from genome assembly GCA_019843965.1 of Rhynchomys soricoides. Classification (NCBI taxonomy): domain Eukaryota; kingdom Metazoa; phylum Chordata; class Mammalia; order Rodentia; family Muridae; genus Rhynchomys; species Rhynchomys soricoides. Next base: position 3,555,250 of record JADRCH010000035.1, on the reverse strand, counting down.
TTTATCCTTAAAGCTGCCGACCAAAATAATTATGGCCTTGTACCGAGTCTAACGGTATGAGAACTCAGGATTGATGGCCATTTGTCAAACAAACTGGAAGCACAGTGGTGGAAGTTAGTAAATGGTAGGTTTGCTGGGAACACTCTCAGGAAAGCTGACAGGAATGGAGTAATATTATGTCTTTACTCATCACCAGGTTCATGGTGATAATCTATATAATTTATATAAATAATATATTTATATATAATACATATACTATACATATATCACTATATACTATACAGAGAGAATATGTATATAGTATATATAGCACATATATGCATATATAGTATATATAATAAACATACAGTATATGTATATAATAGATATATCATATATATAGATATATGTATATATAATATATAATATATATAATATGTACATATGCATATATAGTATATAGTCTACATATGGTATGTATAGTATATATAGTATGCTATATACAGTATATATGTATATACACATACTATTGCATATATACATACTATATATACTATATATTATATATACTTTATGCATATACTATATATGTATATATACTATATATGTATATACAGTGTATAGTATAATGTATAGTATATGTATGCAGTATATATACTATATATAGTATATGTGTACAGAATGTATACTATATATGTATATATAGCATAAGTATAAAGTATATATATGATATAGTATACTTGCTTATACTATATATCTATATCTTTTATCACTATATACTATATATACTATATATGTATATGCATATGTATATAGTATTATCTAATATTATATATGCTATATATTTATAATATTCTATATATTATATAATATTATATATTATATATACAATGTATAGTATATATAGTATACTATATAGTAATATATATAATACTGTATATACTATATAGTAATATAGTATATAGCATATAGTGATATAATATACAGATCCCTATAACAAAAGACACAAGGAGAAAATACACAGTAAGTTCATAGACCAGGGCAGAATAAACAGTGAGCAAAGACATAGGAAATACTATGCTGTGCTGGATACTCATGCAGAAGTATGGTATGACAAATGGGTGTGAGCTAATGGGAACAAGATTGTGCAGACTCTTTGGTTGTGTCTGTGTGACATTCTTTCCTGTCACATGGAAGCCTTCAGTGTAGAGAGGGAGAAACTCTTAAAATGAGGGACTTTTCCTGTTTTGCGGGTTTTCTTAGTGTCCTTCAGCTTACCCTGTGCAGTCTGCTAAAGTGCACTGTTTTGGGGGCCTGTTATTGGGAACTTGAGAGGACCAGCATCTAGGTGAAGACAGGTAGAAGTGGGGTAGCCTCTTCCAACACAGGCTTCAGCTACTCCTTGGGGTGTTCGGTATTGATAGGCAGTATATGGAATTGCCACTTCTTCAGAAAATTGGCCTTAAAGGTTGTTTGCATCTTGAGTTTTAGAGGAATGGCAGGGTGCCTGCCCTAAATAGGCTGTCCTATTTGCTTGATTCCTATAGAGTGATTTATTGGCTCTCCATTACCTGCCAACATTCCAAGTAGCAGGATTGGGTGGCTTTAGTGGTCTGGCATCACATCAGCTGCACTGTACCACCACACTGTGATACTGGCTGGATAATTCAAAGACTCAGCTAAAGAGGAGAAATACACAGAATGATGACTGTAGCCATGAATACTTTCTATTTCAGTGCAAATATATGAACATGTATTTACTGGCCACTCTTTTAATTATAGGCACATGAGTATTATTTTAATGTGGTCCTATGTTTGGTAATCTGTATCCTATAGAATGGTGTAAGTATATCACTATGTGAAGTAGGCTGCTAATTCAGAGCTGCTTATGAAACAGGATTGTCTCTTCTTTACATAATTTGAAAGTAATTTTCCAGTGATTTGCCATCATTGTGTTGAAGTTCTTAAACCGACCTTTATAGGTTGTTAGACTGCAGATACACACATTTTAGGGCACTGAATTTTCTACAAACCTCACAGGATAAGGCAGCAGTAGTCCTTTCCACTGATGCCTGATCCTCACGGCCCCACCTCCGCTCCTCTCTCTGATTGTCACCTGGACCCGCCTCCATGTAACCAGCTCTGCATTCCTGCAGCTTTTGTGTTTGTTTTGAGCTTTACATATTTTCTTCTGATACCCACCGTGGAAACTGAAGGTCTGAGTTTCTCGCATCTTCTGGTCACTTCTCCCCTGTGTCATTTTTCAATACCTTTTTCCCTTGCTGTCTTCCAAACATGGCTCTAACATTGCCCAGCTTACTATCATGTAAACCCACTCAGTTTACGACTACACTTACTTTCCTGTGTAAAATTTTAGGGGGTTTTGTCCTGTTTGCTTTTTTATGTTATTATTATAAAGGACTCTTTCTACCCCGGCTTCTCTGGTTGAGAGGGGACACTGTATGCGCAGAGGTGTGCAAGTGGGCATTATTAAGTTTCATTTACTTTGATTTTTATGAATGGCTTCCTAATTCACCTCAAGCCTTCTACGGAACTCTATGTAGTCTCTCAGTATGTTTGGTTCCTCACTTAGTGTGCAGTGAACTTGGTGAAAACACATGGAGCCAACATTCCAGACTGTTGTAGGAACAACAAAATCATTTTGCCAAGAAAGCAATGCATTCAGGGCTCTAAATAAGACTACCCAATTGCATGACCTTGGGCTACCATGTTGAGCCGCCGTGTTTATAATCTAAAATGAAAGAACTAGATTCGATAATCCCTCGAGTCTTTTCCAGCAATACGACTCTATCATGAAATCAAAGATACACAGAAAATGGTCAGATTGTAGAACTATTAACTTCCCCCACCATGGCCTCTGCCTCCAGAGGGCCGCAGAATAACTGTCCAACCATCAGTACGATTATGATGACTTCTCTTGGTGGGGTGAGGGAAATTTTGACTAAATTATTCCCAGCAGCGGTCCAACCCTTCAGGACACCTGGTTGTAGTTCAAGGAACTACCACTAAATGTCGCTGTAAGTCATGTATCTAAGAGGTCAGGAGCACTGTCTCAGGGCTGCTACCCCTGACCAGTTAGAAGTAGTTTCTGTTAGATTTTGAAGGACATTCTTTCTGTACTCAAACTCAAATACAAGATGAGATGGAAATTAAGAGTGGTTCTGAAAAGAAAGGGGTGAACCCTCAAATACCTGTCCCCCGCGCCCCGAGACACCCTCTCTTTCCTCCACCACTTCCCTCCCCCAGGTACTTGTTACTGCCATGAACTAGATAAACCAGAATTTAAAGGCACTCTCAATGGAGTGGCTGCTCAGCTCTGGCTCTGGCTCACATCTTCCTGACTTCTCCTCTCTCAAGAAGACAATTTAAGCTGCAAGAAGAAATATAGTTTCTTGGTTTGTATGTAAAATTCTAGACACTTACTGTATTTTCCTAATGAAAATATGCACATATTTTCATATTTTCTATATGTTGTCATGGCAACACACAATTGGCTACGAACAGTGGTCTTTTATTTGATGAAGTATGGAATCTGCATGTGATATGGTATTTATTTTATTATTTAATTTATCAGTGGCTTAGTTGATCTGAGCTATTGTGGACATTATTTGACGGATGGACTTCCCTCTGAAGTCTGGTTTTCTTAAGAGACCCTGGAGGAAAGAGAGCCACATTTGTTGAGTGTCTACTGAGTTGCCTGCACCGTGCGCTTTGCATCAACAATTATATTTGAGACTGCAAACACTGGGAGGTGACGCCATTGATTTCCATTTCCAGTCAAAGAAACAGAGGGCCAGAGGTTTAGTAATGAAGGTTTGTCTTTGGGGCAGAATATTTTTGTGCTTCTGATTAACTATGCCTTTTCTATTAATTTTCATGTATATTTTAGGGTTCATTGTGTCTTTCACAATGAGATTTTTCTCATGCCTGGAACTCATTCATCTTTGAGCAATGTTGAGCAGTTAAGACTGCACTTCAAAATGTAGAATTCTTTGATTAAACAACATAATTATAATTGTTCTGAATTCCAGCCTCGATCTTCATGATTAAAAAGTGGGTCTTGAGGTCTTCCAGAGGTGTATTTACTCTAGAGAATAAACAGTACTCTGCAAGAGACAGATGGGTACATTGGATTTTGATGCACCGGGTTGGGACACAGTTCTCCAAATGTCCTGAACTTAAAAAGAAAAACACCACCACAAAAATAAAATAAAATAAAATAAAGCAAACAAAACCAAACACAAACACACATTCAAGTCTCTTTGAGAAAGCCAGTTTATGAAGTTCAGTAGGTTCCAATCACAGTTCACATGTGTCCTGAGGACTCTAGCACAGGCCAGAGGGAAAGGATTTGATCCACATGCATTTTCTTAGGCATGAGGCTTAGAAATGGCCAAGTTTTTCTCTACATCCTTTATGCTTGACAGTCCCCCAGTATATGACTGACTGATGCATTCTGGAAACTCAAAGACAATGGTTTTCTGATTGTCATTGTTCTCTTAAAGGACCGGAGCAGCTAACTTTCAGTTTCCAGTCACTCTACCAAGTTGCTGAAAAGCATTCCTGCTTATTTCCTAGGTGCCTGAGGAGGGAGCTTGTGCTGGCTCTTCTTCCTAGAAGTTCCATTCATTTGTGAATCTGAGAGCAAAACCTTAGCAGTCCGTCAGAGGGTCTCTCCTAGGCATCTGTCTAGGGGGTTATCACCAGAACACCCCATCTCTAACGGCAAGTTGGGGTCGTCTGCTGACAATATACTGCCTTATTTTGATGCCTCTTTAAATACCAGGTATTTCCATGTGTGTGTGTGGGGGGAATAATAGCTACAACTTTAAGATCACCAGGATGTGGTGTTAGCTCCTCTGCTTCAGGTTGACACTCTTTGCTGGTGTAATTCTGAGATGGTGCATTTTCCAGCTCTTAGGGGTGCAGTGACTCCTGTGTGCCATGTGGTAATAAACCGTTGGGTGGAATATATTCACAGCTATTGAGTCCCATGCATCCATCTTTATGGCGACTGATCCAGGAGGAAGACCAGCCCCGCATTTCATCTTAGATTCTTGGACCTTCGAGTCTAAGACCAATATGTTTCATGCATCCGTATGGGGCCATTTCAAAAATACCTTTTAATCTTTGTGTTCTGTGATTGCTTAGCTGCATTTCACTCATGCATGTGACCGTACACCCCTTCAATCATCACTGAACACAAGGCACATGCTGTGCACTGTCAGTGGGATAGAGTCCCTGCCTTTGAGGAAGTAATCCAGGCATGTTTCAGAGAGTGGACAGTTAAGTACACTGTGATACGCAAGTGTGGCATGAGGTGGGAACAGACAGAAGGGTTTCAGTCTGAATTTAGCAAACTGGGGAGGGTTTCCTTCCGGAAGAGTTAGGCTAGCTGGTGTGACTATACACTTATCTGGCTCTACTCCCACTGATGTATCTGCTTTGTTTCAATTCTTTTAGCTAGCTTGTCTCATTTTTAATGTTAAAAAATATTGGTGCTTTCCAGGGTTTGTCTTATTCTATCACTGCTTATAATTATGTATTTCCCTAGGCATTCTCTATCATAACCATGGCTTCAACTGTCATACAGAGGTGGTGCCGACAGTATCTCTAACCAACCTTCAACGATTAAATCAGTAACTCATTATTTTATTGAATAGTACATGACAAGCCACCATGTGCTAAGCTGTGCCTACCTCATCCCCACCAGTACCCAGTGAGTTTTCAGTCTAGCTAGCAGGATCTTTCTGAATCATAAAGTATTACAAATATGTGAGAACGGTAGACTTCAGGACTGAGACTAGAAAGATGGAAATTGCTGACAGCACTTGGGGAAAGTCAGGAAAAATCTCTGTAGAAGGAAGCCAGACTTTGCCAGGAGAGAAAAGATGGGGTCCCTAGGCAGAGAGACCTGGTAGTGTGCTCACAAGGTCTTGAAGGTGTCCCTGACTTGTCTAGAGGTCTGAGGTTGGTGTGGCGATTTACAGGACATGTGGGAAATGCCGATGAAACATGGCACAGAGTGTCAACGGTTGGAAGCAGCTACACCTTTAAAAAAAAAAAAAAATCAGGGACATCACATACATGACATCAGGGAGCCAGAAAGCAGCCTTCAAATTGGCAAAGGTCAAAATCAATTTTGTTTTAGGTGGGTGTTCATGCATCAGTGCTCAGTACGAAAAGAAGACAGAAAATTAAGCAAGGGTTGAAAGTATCTGAACTAAGAAGGTGGCAATGGGGAAACGCCTTCATAATTAAGAGCAGAATGCTGGTCTGAATAGGTTTGGGTCCCACAGACTCATGTGTTTGAATGCTTGGCCATAGGGAGGGGCACTATTAGGAGGTGTGGCCTTGTTGGAGTAGGTGTGGCCTTGTTGGAGGAAGTGTGTCACTGTGGGCATGGGCTTTGAGGTCTCAGAAGCTCAAGCCAGTTCACTTCCTGCTGCCTGATTATCTGAATGTAGACCTCTCAGCTCCTTCTCCAGCACCATATCTGCCTGGACGCTGCCATGCTTCCCGCCATGATGATAATGGACAAAACCTCTGAACTATAAGCCAGGCTCAGTGAAATGTTTTCCTTTATAAGAGTTGCTGTGGTCATGGTGTCTCTAAATAGCAATAGAAACTCTAAGACAAGTATTTTTCTGTAATAGCCTGTGATGGCTGAGGAGAGAAGAGTCAAAGAACATATTGTGGCTGAAAAAGTGACAGGATGAATTCACTGTTAGCCAAGGTACGAACACGATAAGGGATAGGAAAATACAATGTGCTCAGTTTTAGACAAGTCATAGATGCCCATGGAACATTCTAGAAAGCATATTTAACCGTCAGATAGGAACAATGAATTTGAAGCTTGGAAGGAGATGGCCAAACACACTTAAAATGGTTCTTACACAGCTAGTGCTTGAAGCCATAGAAGCATGGATCGTGTTCATATTCAGTAAGTCTTTAAAAAGTGTTTACTCCTTTAAGAGTCTTTGAAACAAACCAACAGATCTCCAAAGAATAACTAAACCTGCTGAGCCATTTAGAACAGGAATAAGGGTCTGGTCTGGTCTGGCTTCCAAGGTCCTCACTGGGAGAAACAACATGATCTAAGGAAGAAGAGCCAGAATGAAAAAGGCTGTTACTGAGTATGTTCAAGGCACAGAATTGCCATGAAGAACAACAGGATCACACAGGATTATGAAATATGTAGAAGAGAAGAAACCAAGGACAGAACTTAGAACCTCTCCAAAGAACACAGGAAACTTCCCATATTCACCTGCCATTTCTTGAAGGCCCCTGTGTTAGTCAGGGTTCTCTAGAGCAGCCATTCTCAACCTGTGGGTCTCGACCTTGGAAAAACATGTATTTCTTATGGTCTTAGGAACGGAGACACAGCTCAGTAGCAAAATTAGTTATGAAGTAGCAACAAAAATAAATTTATGGTTGGGGGTTCCTAAGACTACCGGAAATAGGCGTTTTTTTAATGGTCATGACCCATGGGTTGAGAACTGCTGCTTTAGAATACCAGATCTCATAGAAGAATGGATCTCTTACATATATAGAAAGGGGATTTATCAAAATGATATACAGACTGCAGTCCAGCTAATCCAACAATGCCTGGCTGTGAGCAAAAAGGCCAAGAATCCCATAGTTGCTCAGTCCCCAAAGCCGAATGTCTCAGCTGGTCTTCAGTATGGGCTGGAATCTCAAAGAAATAGGCTCTAATGCCAGTGAAGGATCAGGCTTGCTAGTGAGAGCAAGCTCAAGCAGGTGAAGAACAAAATCTTCTTTCTTCCATGTCCTTTTTCATCAGTGGTTCTCAGCCTTCCTAATATTGCAACCTTTTAATAAACTTCCTCATGCGGTGACCCCCAACCATAAAATTATTTCATTGCTACTTCATAACTCTAATTTTGCTACTCTTAGGAATCATATTAGAAGTATCTGATATGCAAAATATTGTAATTTTGCTACCATTAGGAATCATAACGTATATATCTGATAGTTTTGATGGTCTTAGGCAACCCTGTGAAAGGTTTGACCCCCCAAAATGTTACAACTGCTGTTAAATGTATGTGCGTGAGTGTGCGTGTGCACCTGTGTGTGTGTTTGTGTATGTGTGAGTGTGTATGACTAACACAGGGGCCTTCAAGAAATCACATATATATATATATGGGCTTCTAGTTGAAGGCACAGCCCAGATTAGATCTGCATTAAAGATCCAGATTAAAGACGTGTCTTCTTACCTCAGAGATCCGGATTAAAAGTGGTTCTTCCTGCTTCGAATTAAACAAAAGTCTCTCACAGGTATGCCCTCTGTTTTTGTGTTTTAGTTGTGGATGTAGTTAAATTGACAACCAAGGTGAGCCACCACACCACCTATTCATTTAATCCATCCCTTCGTGCACCCCAGAATCCAACCTACTCCTCACTTATTTGATGGTTGCTTGAATAAATGAGTCTGTAGTAGTTAGAAAAGAATGCAGGAGCAGGAGGAGGAGGAGGGGGAGTAGGGTGAGCAGGAGGAAGAAGAAGAAGGAGAAGGAGAAGGAGAAGGAGAAAAAGAAAAGAGAAAAACACTACCACCACCACCAACAATGACAATATCAACAGGAATTTCCGCAAGCCCCAGAGGACCATTAATCATTGGCAACAGCTTTCCTCCTGAAGATCTTGCACAGGTGGAATAAACTCAGACGAACTGAAGATGCAGTGGTTTGCATCTAGGGTAAGGACTGGATCTGTTAGAGCAGTCATATATACTTATGGCAAGGCCAGTCTTCTTATTTCTATTTCTGATGTTCAGTAAAGTTACATAGCCATTGATTTCCTGTCAGGCCATCATTAAGGGGGCCTGAGATCATGGTGCATCCCTGTTATATTTGCTAACGACAGTGCTGGGCTTTTAAACAAGAACTCATCCTATTGGGTCTTGCATGCTCTACTCTTGCTGTGCATCCATTTACATGGTTGGTAATAGCCAGTAATTATGAAAATGACTTTCCCCCTTGACCTTCCCCTCCTCTTTCTGCTCATCATCTCCCAGATTTGCACACTATTTTGAGAGTTGAATTGTAAATTAACAGCTGCCTTCCCCCTTTATGGATGGATTTATTTAGGTACAGTAGGGTACAGAACAACCACGAAAACAAAAGGATTAGAAAACTTCTGATAATCCATTCCTACCCCCCACAGATGCTCCAACGCACAGAATTGTCCCAGATCTCAGCACCCTCAGTTTCCTTGCCCAAGGATGTCAACAGTTTCAACTCCATCTCTCCTGAGTGTCTTTTAATCAAGCACACGTATCTGTGCTTGAGACTAAAGTACTTTGACCCTCCCTCTCAGCTTGGATCACTGTGTCATGGCATCATATATTTAGTTCAGTTGAAGGTTATTTTTCTGTATTTTATCTCTTGCTACAGAGATTATGCTTTTATAGAGGAGAAAGTGGAGAAACCCCTTGAATGTTTTTTCCAAGTGTTTCAGACTTTTGAGCACTGTGTGTGAGTGTGTGTGTGTGTGTGTATGAGAGAGAGAGAGAGAGAGAGAGAGTTGAAAATGATCATCTGTGTCACTCTGTTTTCTTCTCAGTGCCTGTCATTCTCCATGCACCTTAACAAGGAGCACACACATTACCAGTGTATAATAATCCTAAAATCATTTGAGGAAGTGAGAGCCAACGCTTCCCTGACCTTAGTCATTAGCTCTTCTGTCACTCAGGTCACAACTAAATTGGAGCTTCCCCGCTGTCCCCACAGCTTCCATTTTGCCACTGCCAATGCACCATGTGAAGTCCTAGACACGCCCCCCCAGGATGACATTGCTGTGGGTTTGCAGTTTGAGTTCAGGTCTCTGTCCTCCTGCTGCGGAAGGCAGAGCTGGGATTTGAGTCCACTGCTCTTCATTGATCTCTTCAGCTCCTGGGAGGGAAGCTTTTGTTTCTGCCCATGCTTTCATGTAAACAACTTTTAAAAGAAGGCTAGAAGGATGCTTCTGGATAGACATCCAAGAGCCTAGCTTGCTCCTCTGCTCTTTTTGGTGGTGATGCTATAGAAGAGTAGAAACGGAAGGAAGCAGAAAGGAAGTTACTAGGCTGAGGATCCAGGTTTTCTCTGTCCACTTCAAACTTAAGTATGAAGAGAGACAGAATGTCTCCATGGGAAATGGCACAGTCTTAGGGATGAGGTGGGACTGGAGTGCTTAAGTTGGGGGAGGGGGGCAGCTCTACATTTTAGGGACATGTGATTTGGGTGATAATTGGAAGGATCCACACAGGTTTTCAGGAGAATTGCTTCAGACTTCAGGGAGCTTTGCAGCCCCCACGCAGCCCCACGCAGCCCCACGCAGCCCCACGCAGCCCCACGCAGCCCCACGCAGCCCC
>JADRCH010000035.1:3526251-3544865 GCA_019843965.1 Rhynchomys soricoides | reverse complement strand
CAGCCCCACGCAGCCCCACGCAGCCCCACGCAGCCCCACGCAGCCCCCACGCAGCCCCACGCAGCGTGGTTAGCCACTGATATTTTCTCTTTTGAACTGTTTTCTTTGTTCTTTTTTCTTCTTTCTTTTCTGGCTTTACCTTGTGCCAGACCTGAACGTCTGTAACTGTCAGCTCTCGTCCAGCCTTCCATAGCTCAGTGGCAGAGTTCCAGCTCCTTCTGGCGATGAGTGTGAGGGTGTGTCTGCATGCAGGGGAATGTTTAATGCTTTGTCAGCTGCTGGCACCACAGCAATGGGCCGAACATGGCCAAAGGCGTGTTAGCAGATGATAAATGCTTATCTGGATGGGCTAGGGAAAGAGCTGCAGCACCACTCTCCGCAGCAGGCTTGTCCTAATGCAGAGCCTTCCTGAAAAGTAAAAATTCTTGATTCAGCAGGAGCCTGGAGCCAAATGTGTACTTAAATGACAAATATTTGCTGTTTACCTCAGAATATCCTCTGGCTACTTAGAGCTTTGTCCTTGTCACTGAAGGTGGGACTCATGAAGGACCCATGTATTTCTTTCTACCTTGCCTTGATTCTGTGACTTAGCTGACTGCCATGTTGGCCTTCATAGTGATGCTTATTTCTGTGAATATGAGACACAGTTGATAGTGTCATGGCATATCCTGTTACTATAGACAACATATTTGAAGGCATGTGATCATCCATTCATTAGCTAACCAGGTGTCCAGGAAAATGCTTACCATGCTCCTTGGAAGAAGAAAGGCGCTGATTTAAACCATGTTACAGAAGTCATTAATGGAACCCGGCCTGGACCCAGGCTTGTTTTTTGTTTTTTTTTGTTTTTTGTTTTTTTTTATTTCCAGATCTATATACAAGGTAGACATCTATGCCTCATGCCTGCTTTTGTATGGGCTACAAGGCAAGTGTGATTTTGACGTTTTTAAATAACCTGAGAAAAGAGAGAAATGGGAATGTTATTTGATGCCAGATGAAAACTACATTAGAATACAGATAAGCTTTCTCATTTGCATAGCGCAGACAAGCCCTTTCAAGCTATAGTGACAGAGCTAGGTAGATGTGACAGAAACATCATGGGCCTCAAAGCCTGAAAAATGTACTAGCTGGTCCTTCACAATGAAAATCACCAGCCACTAAAACAAAATGTCCCTGGTTCATAGTCCCTGTGTTAGGTTGATGGCTCTATTGTAAAATGTGCCACAATCTAGGAGGTCTTAAAACAACAGAAATTCAATAGTCCTGTTGTCTAGAAGTCCCAAATCAAAGTGTTGTTACTTCCTCTGAAACTCTAAGTAAAGGTCTTCCTTGCCTCTGCCTCGGTCCTGATTGTGGCTCACAGTGTGCCTCTGTGGCTGTCCCCTCTGCCTTGCTCCTGATTGTGGCCTACAATGTTCATCTGTGGCTGTCCCCTCTGCCTTGCTCCTGACTGTAGCTCACAGTGTGCCTCTGTGGCTGTCTGCTCTGTGGCTCACAGTGTGCCTCTGTGGCTGTCCCCTCTGCCTTGCTCCTGACTGTGGCCGACAGTGTTCCTCTGTGGCTGTGCCATGCTTATTGGATCACTACCCAGTTGATTCACCTCATTTCCTCCCTGTGCCTGTGTGCAGTTTTGCCATCTTTATGAGCTCACCAATCATCTTGAATGGGAGCCTAGTCCCATAGCCCCATTTTAAAGATTTATTCATTTTTATTTCATGCGCATTGGTGTTTTGCCTGCATGTATGTCTGTATGAGGGTGTTTGTCCCCTTGAAGTTATGGGCAGCCATGTGGGTGTTGAGAATTGAACCCAGATCCTCTAGAAGAGCAGTAAGTATTCTTAACCACTGTGCCATCTCTCCAGTGCATAGCCTCGTCTTAATTGGGCTACTTGCAAAGACTATTTTCATATACATTTGCATGTGCTAGAATGTCAGCTTCTCTTTTGGACGGAATCTGATGCTTTAGACTCTGTCCCATGTCCCTGGAGTATTTTCCTCCAGGTACCATTGCTCTTCCTTCCTCTCCTGCCTGCATCCCTTGATAGTCCCGTCTTCCATTTTGATGTCTAAGTCTTCCCTCACTCATTGTAAGTTAACACACATTTATGAAGTCTCCCCTCTGCTTCCAGCCCTATTCCTATCACTGTGTTCAACCGTAGACTAGGGCAGATAATTAAGACTTCACAGCTTACAACCCGGTACAGAAGATAACTCACCCGCCTGTAAATACTGCTAAAGGAATTTGTCTATGTACAGTGGGGTGTTAGGGATTTGAATCCACACATATGTTGGGTAATAATCCTTTAAAGTCATTGTTGTGGTTCAATTGTTAACCAAAAGCATGGATGGAAACATACATACCATTTGAGAATAGGTTTTCTACACTATTCTGTTTAGGTACCCTCTGCATCTCCTTTTTTCCCCGTCCCTTCTCTGTTTAGCACTTCCTATGTCAGGTGACTATCAGGAGCCTGGAAGGACATTGCAGGTGACATTGACCAGGAGATCTGAACTCTAGTCCTCAGACTTAGGTAGCAAGCATTTTACCCCTGAACCATCTCCCCAGCACCCCTTTCATTTGTTCTAAATAAATTTCATATCATGCTCCAATAATCTTAGAGTAGAGTTCTCATCACAGAATCTACCCTAGAAGGACATGTGAAGTCACTCTCCTAGGTTGTGGCTTGGACATTCATTACTAATGGGGTCGTTAGTATTAGCCTGTTCTGACATACAGCTGGTAAAGACATTCTTTCCTCCCACTCTGTAGGTTGTGTTTGCTCTGCTAATAGTTTCTTTTGTTGTCCAGAAAATTAAATTTCATGTCACCCCATCTTGGGACCAGTTCCTGAGCCCTTGGGGTTCTATTCATGAAGTTTTTTCTTACCAAGTGTCCCGAAAAGTTTGTTTTCGTTTGGCATTTTCTGCATCTGGGGTTTTAAATTAAGGCCTTTGATCCACTTTACATTGACCACAAGATGAATGATCCCGATTGAATTTCACTTTTCAAGGGCACATTTCCTGTTTTGCTAGCACCATTGATTAAATCAGTTATTATTATTTTTTTTTACTGCATGTTTGGCTATCTTTGTCAAAAATTAGGTGGCTGCAGCTTTATTGGTTTATTTCTGGATCCTCTCCTCTGTTTCATTGTCTGTCTGTGCTTATGCCAGTCTAAGGTTGTCATAGCCTTGTATCAGGAGCTGTGGTAACTCCAGCTAGGCTCTTACTTCCTAAGGTTGTTTGTTGTTACTTTGTTTTTTATTTGTGATTTTTTTGTGTGTTTTCATATGTGTTCTTAGATTGCCCTTTCTAGGCAAGTGAGGTATGAAATGGAATTTTGATGAGTGTTACAATGAATCTGTGGGTTAAATTTGGAAGGTAGCCATTTTGTGTTATTAACCCTTTAGTTAGGAAGATGGTTGTCTTTCCATCCTCTTGTGCCTGCCTTCCATTCCCACACACATTCTTCTCTTCTTGGTTTACTCCTAGGCATTGTGTGGGGTTTCTAGGAATGAGAAAATGTCCCCAGTTTCTTTTTGTGAGAGCTCATTGTCAGTAGAGAGGACATACTTCCCTATTGTGTCTTTCTCTTGTCTTATTGCTTAGTTACGGTTTTGAGCTCTATATTTAAGAGAGAGGGGTAAGCATCCTTGTCTCATTCCTGATTTTAGAGGACTTCTTCTCAGTTTGTCTCCATTTAATATAATGTTGGCTATTGGTTTTGGGGGACCAATATCTAGAATTTATAAAGAAGTACAAACTGAAACAACAAGGAAACAAAACTGCCCACCAATAAATGGGCTAATGAACTGAAGAGAGAGGTTTCAAGCAAAGAACCATAAATGACCAATAACTGTGTTCAATATCCCTAGATTTCAAAGGAATGCCAAACAGAGCTACTTTGAGATACTCTTGCCCGAACTAGAATGAGTGTCACCAAGACATCTGACCAAAAAATGTTGAAAAGGATTGTGGGTAAAAGGAATCCTTATTTGCTGTTGGTGAGAGTAGAAATTTATAAGGCCCTTATGGAGATCAGTCGAGCATTCCTTAGGTTATTAAAAATATAACTACCGTATGACTTAATATTAAAATATAACTATCCTATGACGTAACTACTCCTGGGCATGTAGACAAAGCATTCCATATCCTACCATAGAGGTATTTGTACATCCTTGTTTATTGCTGCCTCTATTTATGATAAGAGATAGGCTAGGTGTCCATTCGCTGATGAGTGGATTGTGGAAGTGTGGTGCGTATACATAGGGACTCTCATTCAGTTGTAGAGAGAAACAAAATACCGAAATTTGCAGGAAAATGAGCAAGGTGACCCGAATTCAGAAAGAACGTTCTATGTTCGCTTCGTATTTGTATCATAGCCGAGTGTGTGTGTGTGTGTGTGTGTGTGTGTGTAGTTGTAAAAAGAGAGGATAATAGCAGAAGATAAGAATGGATGGATGTTGGCAAAAAGATGAGTCATCGTTGTTGTCATTGCTCCTCCCCCTGCTCCTCCCGCCCTCCTCCTCTTCCTCCTCCCCCCCCCCCCCCCCCCCCCCCCCCCTCCTTCTCCTCCTCTTCCCTCTCCCCCTCCCCCTCCCCCTCCTCCTCTTCCCCCTCCTTCTCCCCCTCCTCTTCTTTCCTCTCCCCCTCCTCTTCCTCCTCCTTTCCCCTCCTTAGGTACATAAGTGAGTTCAGCTTTCTGAGTATTGCAATAGCAAGAACTACTTTTGTAGTTCAAATGAGTCTTAGCTCTTTGAGGCAGTGATTTTGAAGACCGGCCTCTCTTTTCAATCCCACTAGTGTGATAAAAATGAGACACAACTAGTCGCTGAATACACTTGTCGTAGTACAAAAAGTCATTTTAAAAAAAATAATTTGTAACCTGAAATTTTTCATTATTTTCTCTTGTATGTAATTATGTCAAATTATTCTCTCGGAGTGTTATTAATATGTAAACTGTATTACTACACATAAAGCATGGCTTACAAACAATGGGTGCCGTACTTTTCAGCATAGGAATAGGTCCTAGAATTACAGGTCATTAGGCATCACTTCTGCTAAGGGCAGACTTGTTAGGGGTGAAGACGGCATCCTGAATGTGAGCATTCTACTCACGTGGGCTAGTAACACTAAGATGAGATGACTGGGACTCTACTCAATGGAATCAGTGGAGCTCAATGGGTCACGAGCCCTGTTCTGGCTGCTCCTGGTATCAGGGCTTTGTCTTCTTTCTAACGTTCCCCAATGGACACCATCTATCCATGAGCCTGACACCTGACCCTGAGGGGTTCTTTTAGCACTGAGAAAAATGAGGCAGCCATTGTACCTCTGTACTTCCCCTATTGACCCCCCAGACTGCAGCCATGCTGTGTCTGTCACAAGTGGGTGCTAGTTCCCATCAGGCCCCTGGACTGCAGCCTTACTGTGTTTCTCATGATAATACAGGTGGATGGCAGTCCCTATAGGGTCCCTGGACTGCAGCTGTGCTGTGTGTGTCATGATACACAGGGTAGTTTCTGTATAAACAGAAAACCAGAGCTACGCATTTAATTGTGGCAGAGAAGAGAAGTGGTAAGAAAAACATCGTGGTGCTGTCATGGTCACCACAGGGTCAGAAGCTCATGAGGGTGGTAAATATTTATGGAATGAAGAAGGAATGACTCTTGGGTTGGGGGCTATGCTGGCGACATAACTCGTGCAATGAACAGACATTATGCTTTGATTGAATGACCTATTAAGTGTGTTTAGTTTTAAATGCAGACATAAATAGATTTGATCTTTCCATGGTTCGAATTTCCTCCCATCAGCTTTCCCTTAATTACCCACAAGTGTTCCAAGCCTTCATTAGCTAAATAGGATGCAGATGATGGTCATTAGTCTGCTCTATAAATCCTGCTGGCACATTCAATGGCTTTTCACTTGGCTAATTGAATTTTTCCGTATTCATAGACTACCAGAAAACACTGTAATTTTATCATTTGTTTGGGTGCATAATTTCCCCCCTTTTGGTTGATGTTTATAATTACACAGTTAAAAAAATAGAAGTGAATGCTGAACTTTGCCTGAAGGGTATGCCATACTTAAAGCATATATGTATCCATGTTAGTCTAAAGCATGAGAACTGAATGGAAATGTTATTTTGTGAAGAGATATAAGGATCACCTTACTAAGAAAGCAGCCACGTAGTATGCATTCTGGGGACCTGTCCATTTAAATGTAAGAGGTTTCAAACTATTAGTGATAGGAGTGGGCTGGGTCCTGACATCCACTGACATTGAGGAATCACCCATTGTGCCTGTGAAGTGCAGATTGAAGGCCTCAAATGGATGCACATCCTTAGGGATCATTCTCTTAAAAGGCTCTTAGCTTTTGATTGTATTTGACCATTTACCAAAAGCAGCTGGCCCTTGTCTACTGGTATCTGGCTAAGAGGGACACACATCCTGTTCACAGACACACAACCACGTGCAGGGAATGGAATTCCATAATGCCAACATCCCAGAGATCTGGGCTCTGAATACATTAATTTTCACAATCCAGTAACTTGAGCTGTTTTAATTTAATCAAGGAAGTATTAGGTATTTGCTGTTTTCCAAATATTTATGAGCATTGGATGGCAGGAATAACTCAGTGGTGGAGAAGGCAGTTTCCAAGTTTCGTTTTCTACACCTAATTTAATGGAGAGAAACGGCACTGTGATAATCTTTAGAAGGGAACTTTGGGACATGTGGCATCTGTTCTAGGTGTTCCAGCACTGCCGAACATCCCTTCAGAGCATGCGGTAAGCAGCTCACCATCAGTGTTCTCTTTGGTGAACACTGGCAAGACCAGATCCCCACTTAATTATTTGTATTCCAATCAGTGATCCTTCTCACCAAGAACTAAGTTGGCTCATATTTTAAAAATACCAAATTACTTTTTCTTCTGGGTCTCTGTGCCTTCTGCCTACATAGTTATGCCTAAAGATGATTATAAATGTTAACAGGAGCTGCTAGGCTATGCAACTCTAGTCTTTAATTCACCAAGTTAATGCATCTCAGAGTTAAATGAAAAGCCATCTGTAAATGTTCCCTTTGTGGTCTACCTGTTGTGATGGTTACTGTTGTGAGTTAACTTGACTGGTCAAACAGATGTCCTGATAACTGACAGAGCATGCAACTCAAGACAGGTGATCTGTCTTCCCCAATGTGACCAGCATTGTGCAATCCACTAAGGGCCTGAATAGAACCAAAAAGGTGAGGAAGAATCAGTCCCCTTCCCTCCCTCCCTCTCTCTTCCTCTCCCTCTTTCAGTTGGGACATTCATATTTTTCTCTTTTCAGACATCAAAGCTCCTGGGTCTTGGTTCTTTAGATTCTAAATTTCAAACTAAGACCCCCTCTCTTTTGAAAGGGTTCTCAGGGGTCGTAGCCTTTGACCTTGGAGTGTTAGTTTGATATGGGCTCCATGGTTCTCAGACCTTCAGCTTAGGTTGAGTTATACCTTTGGCTTTTCTGGTTGGTTCTCCAGCCTGAAGCATGGATCTTGTGGGGTTCTTCAGGCCTCTTAGTGGAATGAGTCAAATCGCACAATGCCTTCTCCTTAGGTTTCTATATAGCCTATGGGTTCATCTTCTCTGGAGAGCTTACTATAACTAAGACACCTATAAAAATCGTTCTTGTGCCTCAGAAGTTAATGAAGAGCTGGCCATGACATTCTGTGGAGCGTAATTCTGTTAGCAGATGGGAGAAAGAAGCAACTACCATCCTTAGGAATTTCCTAAGAAGATTGTGCCTGATAAAATCAGGCTCCTCTTTGTATTAGCAAATTGGCACTAGAAGGTGCCAAGATCTACAAGGATCCTTGTTAGGAAGGGTCAAGGATTAGGGCTTAGGCTCCTGAGTAGGTAGCCCACTTGATATTTTGTCCCAGACATCATTAAAGCCCAACCCATGAAGAAGTCATGTTTAACTATAGTAAATAGGTTACAAGCAAGGCCTGTCTTAGGCCTTGTTAAAATAGGGTATAATATAGTAGGCTCAGTCACATTCCATAGTGATCTCCATACTGTTGCCAGTTGAGTACTCCCAGCTCTTGGATAGAAAGTCACATGACCAACAAACTATATTCCCTTTTTGGGGCAGCGCTGGTTATCTCCTATCTTCAGAGTTTCCTATGAGGTTGGCTGAGGCCTTTGGTGAGTCTGCTCTGCAGCTGACAGCTGTTCCCCACTCCATTCTGTGACCCTCCCCTTCTATGCATACCAAGGACACCCTATGCATGTAATTTCCATTTCACAGCTTGCTTTGTAGGGAGTCTAACCTGTGACCTGTGTCTTCAGATCTTTTTCTTTTACCGTGGATGTCCAATGCCTTCATGACCCAAGTCTCTTTGCTTTCCTCCTATCAAAATCTGCTTTTAAATTTATTATTTTTTTTAAAACTGATAAATTTATTTCCTTTAAGATATAAGAGACTAATGAAGCTCAAGCGTGAAATTTCCAGTGTTCTTTCCTGTAACGACCTCCACACGTAAGCCCATTACTAGTCAAATCCTAATGCTAAAAACAGAGATCCTATAAAAGACATTTTAGGCATCCGCATATAAATACAAAAAAGCAAGGCTTTACTTTCTAAGCTTATTCAGGGAAATCACTTTAATTGTTGACCTCAGATACTGTCTACCCCATGCAGGTCATCTCACGAATAAGGTTGGAAGTTTGGAATTTTAAAAAGATGCCATGCTTGGTTGTGCCCATGTAATGTGATAAACACAGCCCTATGCAGACTTTTGTGGTGGTGACTCATTAGGCGTTTCTCCTTTCGTAGAAAAAATATTGATGCAATAATCAAGAAGGTCACAGTGTTAGCAGGTTACCAGGCCAAGAGTCTTCCATTTCAGTAATTAAGCCGAGCACGTTATGGGAAGGTTCAGAAAACCTGCCCAAAGTCATTCACAATAATTGCGATTAGGAAACTGAATGTCACTTCAAGTCTTTTGAAGGGAATGACACGAAACTGACCAAGTGTATGAATAAAATCTCCTTAGAGAGTAGCTAAATGAAGGCTGTGGACTGTCTCGGACCCATGCCATTCCTCTGTCACATTTGTTCTAGGTATTACAACTTTATTGTGCGTTGTCCTTTGGCTCAGGTTCTTTCCATAAACACAACATTTGGAGTCGGATGTATCAGTTTTTATGCGAGAAGCTACTTTTGCCGGTTTCTGACTCTGTTTTTTCTTCTCCCAATGCCTTACCTGGGATTACTCTAACAGAAGGGAATGAACAGGGTTGGGATTTTTTTTTTGGTGGTGGTCATTTCTCCTGGGATTACGGCACTCATGTCTGAAGTTTCAGATATTCCTGGTGTCTTTAGAGATGGCTCCATCTGTAACACAATTGCCATACAGCCCAAGAATGAGATTGGATCACCAGTACCCGTGTAAAATCTGGGTTCGGTGGTGCATGTCAGTAAACCCGGAGCTTGGTGAGGCTGAGCTAGGCAGATCTCCAAAGCTCATTGGCCTAGCTGAACTGATGAGCTCCACATTTAGAGAGACCACATCCTGAAAGATATTGTGACCAAACAAGGACAACACCTCACATCAGACATCTGGATGAGCATGCACCAATGTGCAAACACACGCCCAAACATGTGCGCACAGCCCAAACATATAAAGACATGTTCTAAATTGCTCTTCCTAGAGTGTGTATGTTGGGGTGTGTGGGGGTTGGGGGTGGGTGTATGATGGATGCAAGCATTGGTACATGCCTGCCACATGTGTAGAGGTCAGAGGGCAACTTTCAGAAGTCAATGCTCTCCTTCCGCTGTAGGATGTGGGCATTTCCCTCCTCAGTTTGCCAGGCTGGTGCAATCAGAGCTTTGACCCAGGGAGCTATCTTGCCAGACCTGCTGGAATATCTTGGACTTAGTTAAAGATGTAGCTGTGGTCCTTGAGACGCCCCCACTTGGCGTCTTTGGAAAGTGGAATTCAGGCCTTCCTCAGATCCTGTCTCCTCATTAGAATAGAGCCTGACACTTGAATTCAGTGGTGGGCAGAGGAATCCTGCTACCAGATTTCTGTTTCCTGGGGAAAATCTCATTGCAACTCATGGAATTCAGGGTCATTTCTACAAGCTGTTAGAGGTCTGACCGGTCTCTTTCAGCTAGGGGTAGTTTTGTCCCCAGGAAATGTTTGGAAATGTCTCAAGACAGGCTCATGTTACAATTGAGGCCGACAAAGGGATATTATTGGCCCCAGGGGAATAGAATTCAGAAGGGCAGCGGGTCATCCTGTGGTGGGTAACACACCCCTCTCCTCTCTGCAACAGAGAATCATCTGCCCTCCACTGTTCAACAACCCGATGCAGAAAATCCTGTGGCTTGGCCACACGAGTGTACAGCAGTCAGTGTCTGAAGGCTAAAGATGTGGTTTGCTGGAGGCAGAGGCAGGCGGATTTCTGAGGTTGAGACCAGCCTGGTCTACAGAGCGAGTTCCAGGACAGCCAGGGCTACACAGAGAAACCCTGTCTCGAAAAAAAAAAAAAAAAGATGCCGTTTGCTGTATATAGGAGTCACCCTCCTTTCTCCCTTTCTTTCCCTGAGCTTCACTTTGTAGTGTTATTATTATGTAGTCTGCCGTCCAACAGAGACGTCCAGACGGGGGCTGTGGGACATGGCACTCAGCCGCTTCCGTTATCAATCTTGCATCTATCCTTTGCATGGTCATTGGACATGTTCTTTCACTATTGGCTACCTCAGAAGAACAGGCCACGAAGGAGATTTTAGAAACGTACATTAGCTTTGCACTTAAGTAGAGCAGGTTACAACCCTGAGTCATTTGTGTGGCTAGCAATGGCTACACGTGTGTTTGTGTGGTAGTTTAAGAGGAACCACCTTATATGTAAATTTCCACACAACACTGGATCCCAGAAAGCCTTGTAAGTGGCACATCTTGCCAAGAAAATACACGTGCCAACAGGTATAGGGGAGAGGTCAGCCAAAGGGGGGTGTGGGAATAAAAAAGTGGGAGAGAGATGCTGAGCCTGGGCACCATTATGTAGACTCTTTCGCTTATTTAGGAAGAGGTTCTACTCCAGAGCTCAGGTTCACAATGAAAGTCACTTGAAAGACATTATCACATGACTCTTAGACGTTATCACATGACTTTTGTCTATGAAGTGAAGGTGAGATCCACTTCCTCATTGGCCTGTAACAAATGGTCTAACCTGGGATAGTGGCCTTAGAAATGCTGAGGGTAGACGCATGTTAATGCAGGGAAATCTGTGGCAGTGGGACATAAGGCTTGTTTAGTCCAGAAGTCAAAGTGTAGGCGACATCGTCCTCTCTGAAGAATTCTGATGTGTCTGTGCTTTCCTGTCTTACAGGGCACCATCTTTAGCACACTGGCTGGTGAGAAGTCCTCATCTGACTACAAAAAGGTAAGGAGTAGTCATGTGAGAACTGCGGAGCAATCTCAGAGGATTGACTGCTTCAGGACCCCTGGTGTTTAATTGAGAAGCTGTGGTCTCTGAGGGTTGTGATGGCATGCTGTGAACACCTTTTAGGTGAAATCAAAGAGTCATCATAAGGATGTGGGAATTTCTGTTTAACAATATTTTGTTGTAGAGAAACATGGACTTCATATATTTCCACATTGCTATTACCTGATATTTTATCATACCAGATGAGCATCAGGAAGTACAGGCCCATGGTGTAAAGTGAACTTCAGGCTTCTACGTCTTTGATTGCAAGTGTAATGTTTGTTAAGACATACGCTCAATACAATAGCCAAATGATTTCACATTTTGGAACGTGGTCATGTAGCATAAAAGTCTGGTTTAGCCTCACCACAGTCAGGTTTGAGGAAGCTTGTCACGCTTTGCAAAAGGATTAGCTTCACCCACATCTGACAGGTCACGCCTGCAGCCTGCCTGCAATCATGCCCATGGCTAATTCCTGGCTTTGAGGGCCAGGGGTCACTTTGATCCACCTCTTTAATCTCCAATTTAAGTAGATCCTGTCCTTCTGGCAGAGGAGGAGAAGTGATTTCACAGCCCAGACAACTCAAATTCTTTGTCCCGATCAATTGATAAGGGAAAGCAGATGCAGGAAGACCTGACTTATGGCTAATGTGTTACTTGGCATTTCATATGATTTTATATCATGGCATTTTGTGCGGTGTGATTTCTGTCTTTAATATTGCTTGGTAAGGAAGTAGGCAAAGGTATTTATCTTTAGAGGGAGAGTGAGGACCCACTCCCTTTTATTACCTTGATAGATTTTGTTTTAATGATTCATCTTTCCTGAGTTCTGCTGTGTTTGCTTTATTCTCTACAGAAAGTTGTGAACTGCTAGGGATGAGAACCGTGCATTATTTTTAGAGCTACAGATCTCAGTGAACAAAGGGACATTAGGGGCTTGCTAGGTTCACCTTCCCAGGGTGGGACTAACTTTGATATTATTTATAGATGGACCTCTGTCCTCTACTGACAGTGATCTTTATGAGCCTGGTTCTTCCCTAGTGAGACAAGTCAAAGAATTAGAATCTCTTGGCCTAGCCAGCATCTGCCTCCTATGATGTCTACCTGCTTATTTAAGTGTAGACCATCTTGTGTGCTTTCTGCCGAATCCCCTCCTATCTCATTTCCAAGCGAATATTTTCCTTATCCCTTCTGATAGGGCATTGCTATGGTTGGTTCCTATGAGCACCGAGTGTGGAGATTGGCTTTTCCAAGGTGGTTC
This sequence comes from Rhynchomys soricoides, assembly GCA_019843965.1. NCBI lineage: Eukaryota > Metazoa > Chordata > Mammalia > Rodentia > Muridae > Rhynchomys > Rhynchomys soricoides. The sequence continues at coordinate 3,532,139 of JADRCH010000035.1, read as the reverse complement.
TATTTCTTACTACTTACTTGGGTTGTCTATATACCTGTGGGCGTCTCACATTTATCATCTGTAAAATGGGAATAGTATTGTACCAACTTAGTAGAGTATATGAAATCAGTATATGAAATGATATGCACAAGCACTTACAAAGTGTCTGGTAATGCTAGATTTTGCATTAGCTATTGTAGTCGTTGGTTTTATAGCAATCTCTCTCTTTTGCATCGCTTTTGTTATCAATGTCTAGAATTATGTATCGTTCTCTAAGTATGGCAAGCTCCAGAGACTTCTCAGTCTCCCTTCAGCGTGATTGTTATGAATAAGGAATACATGAGCTATGCTGGGAAGAACAGCTGTAAGCTTTCTTGAGTGCCCTGCAGACACAGCTCACAGTGTAAGATGGCACTGCCTGCTACTTACAACCACACTCTTCTGTTGGCCTGGTGAGCTTGAAATCCTTGATCACGCTCTCAAAACACTTCCACTTGCGACGTCAAACATCATGGATTCATGCTTACATTTATGTAAATGATTCTTTCAATGCAAACATAGGCCATTTTATATAATCCTACCCATTGAAAAATGTTGATTTATCAAGTATATTTTATAATGTCATCTGATTTATTCATTACTTCTCCTGTTCCTACATCATATACAAGCCTGAGTCATTTCTAGGACTGTACGTTTACTTATTTCAGTTAACAATTGATCACTGGGTGCCTGTTATGTGGACAGTCTGGTGACCAAGTTACATTAGCACAAGGCCAGGTTTAGAAAAGAAGTGCATATAGATCTGTATGTTGGTTTTGTGTTCCCAGCCATGTCTTACTAAGGATTGTCAGAAGACAGCTGGGCATGCTGACTTATAGCTCAGGAAAGCATCCTGGGCTGGATATATGAACATGGGAGCAGTAGGCACACAGAGAATAACTGGAAGAATGGGGAAACATGAGATCACCCTGGGAGTGTGTTGAATTGAAAATAAATGGGTTCAGCAAAGAATATTTCGGGGAATTAACACAGAAGAGCTAGAAGAAAACTTCCAACTTCGTAGGAAACGGAGAGCCACAAAGGCTGGAAATCACCAGGGAAAAGTGATGTGTCAGAAGTCAACTCAATGAAAAAAAAGTTCCCAACAGAAGAGGTAGGTTTTCCTCACAAAGTTGCTGCTGCTAAGAGGTTAAGTCAAATAATTGCTGTGCAGTATCCCTTGGCTCTGCTAATGCTGTATGCCCCTGATACATACAAATCATACAAATCAGGTTGCGGTGGGTATAGGATTGAAAAGAATGAGGAAATCGAAATAGTAAGATCATCTTTAAAAGGATTTGTTATAGAAAGCACACAGATGGTTAGTTGGACCAGGATTGTGGGGTTGAAGGAGTACACCTCAAAGCAGATGAATAAGTGTGTTTAAAGGCTGTAAGAGAAGACAGTGGGCAGGAAGGAGTAAGACTCTCTGCAAAGAGACAGTCTCCTGTGTGAGGCCACTGAGAAGACCGGGGTGTCTGGGATTCTAAGCACAGATAACCTTAGAGGGAACAGGGAAGAATACAATTCATTTGGGAAAAGGGAACTAAAAATGCAGTCATGCCATTATACAGCCATCATTAATTTATTTACTTCGCTATGGGGGTGATTGTTCAGTCTCTGAATCTGTAAAACTATTACTCATGATGTAGAATAGTTAGAAAAAACCCAAGATGGTTATTATCTTTTTTCCTGTTGTACAGATAGGGGAATTAAGAAACACTCTGGTAATACCGAGATATACTTTTCGATTTCAAAAAAGTTCTTATGTGTATTAGTGCTTTGTCTGCATGTGTGTATGTGTGCCATGTGTGTGCCTGATGCCCACAGATGTCAGAGGAGAGTGCCAGGTCCCATGAAACTGAAGTGACAGAGGACCAGGTTGTGATCCATCATGTGGGTGCTGGAAAGTGAACCTGAGTCCTCTGCTGGAGAAGTGCTCTGCTGAGCCATCTCTGTAGCCTCACAATATACTACTTTACAGTAATTGTCTTGCCTGTAGATCTATTTTGAATCTATAGTACCATGCCATTCATGTGACAATCTCAATCTTGTATAGTCAAAGAAAATCTATTATAAGATCACTCACTAATGTTGCTCAAATAATCAAATTTCTTCTCAGTCTAAGCTACTGTCTGATTGGAGGTCTTTCCTATGCTGGTGTTCCAGAGCCCGTGCCCAAATGAAAACACATGTTCTACATCCCAAATATTTTTCCCTAATGCCATCTCCCCAGTTAATAGCTTCATCATACCAGGTAGCAGGCCAAGGGTCATACCTGGTTTCTGCCTTCATTTCTCATATCCAGCTATTGTTAAAGTCTATAAACACCACACTGAAACATCGCTGGAACCTCTCCGCCACCACCCTTACTTCTTTATTCTTCCTTGGATGGATTGTGACAACTCTCTCCTCCATCTTTCCTTGTTCCAGGTTTTCTCTTCTCTGCTCCATTTTTCAACCTGCTATTAGCATTACGTTTCAAAATTGCAAATAACAAATGCTGCTCATAACAAGCCCTTACTTAAAAACATCTAAGTGACATAATGAAATCCATTATCATGCATAATTAATAAATCCTAGTAAAGACATAAAAATAACAGCAGCTGAAACTCTAGCAGATTTCAGTGTTATTTTATTATAAAGCCCACCCTACCCAGCCAGGGAGTTATTCCTGTCTCCACCATTTAAAGGCACTGTTCTTTAGGAGGGGTTCCTTGAATCTCCTCTAGGTCCCTTCTCCACACTCCATGAGACAGCTGGAGTAGTGCAGGCCTGGAGCACACTGCTCCTGAATGTGAACTCTGAGAATTCTGTGTTGCTTCTTTCTGAGTAGGTTCCTCTCCCTCTTGTCTTTCTCAGAAGCTTTGCATCTCCGAGGACAGACCTCTCCTATCATGACTTCCGTGCTCTTGATTTATTCAGGTGTGCTGGCTAGTTTCATTGCTGATTTGACATGGCCAAGAGTCACCTGCAAAGAGGGAACCTCAAGTGAGTAATTGACCAGATTGTACTGGCCACTGGTCACTAGTCAGTCTGTAAGATTGTCTTAACCAACTATTCCTATGTGGGAAGGGCTAGACCTCTGTGGGGGGCACATTCCCTAGGCAGGTGGGGCTGTCTAAGAAAGCTAGCTGAGTGAGCTGGCAAGAAGCATTCTTCTATGATTCCTGCTTGAGTTCCTGCCGACTTTCCTCTGTGGTAGACTGTGACCTGGAAGTGTAAGTCAAGTAATCCTCCCCAAGTGGATTTTGGTCAGAGTGTTTTATAACAGCAAGAGGGAAAGCAAACCAGGACCCAGGGAAGAGTAGAGCTTCTACTTCTTGGTTATCTAACATTTTACAGTTAGTCTTAATATAGTTGAGTATGTATTTCAGCTTTTAAAAAAATAAATTTTGGAATATTTGCAAATACATAACACATGTATATCTTGAGGCTAGAACACAAGATTAATATAAACGTAAATTCCCTCAATGTTTCAGACATATCTTATGCACATAGCCTGAAAGAAATTTCAGTCTTGCCACATGAAGTCAGAGGTGAATTTACCTCCTGATCATCATACAGTATTCAAAATGTTTCTAGATTTCAGGTTTTTAGACCAGGGATAATGAAACTGTGCAATTTTTACCAATTTACTGCCCCTCTCCCCCATCAAATGCTTCCCACGTTCCCCGCTTTCCTCTGAAAGCTTTGTGCTTTACACGGATTATCTCACTTGGTTATTGTAACTGCCGTTTGAAGAAAGTACTCCATTACTGTTTTATAGATGGACAAACCAAGGCCCGGAGGCACAAAGGAGTCTGCATGGGATCCTTCCAGTGGAAGGTGTTGAGTCTGGATCCAGCAGTCTGGCGCCTGTACAGTGTGATCTTTTGCAACTTTCTTCCCCCACTGGCTTTTAAAGACTTAATGGGTCCCACCTCCTCCAAGCTATTAGCTCTTGGAGAGAAACAATGGCTGGTTCTGTTAGGAATAGTCAAACAATAGCTGTGAGGGAGCAAAGGCTCTGAAAAGTTTATTTAGCAAACGAATCACCTAGTACATGCCTATCAAGCAGCGTGAAATCATTCTAGGGCTGTGTGGTTCTAACAAGCAAGCCATTTACTCCCCCCTCCCCCCCCTTTTTTTTTACTGGAGTTGGAAAAAATATTTATATTCAGGGCTTATTTATGAAGGGCATTTCTTTGCACTAAAATAAGGTGCTAACCAATGGCTAGGGAGACCGGTATGCTTAGGTGAGTCAAAATGGGAAGTTCCCCAAGGTCTGCCCCTCCTTCACCATAACGCAGAAAACCTAGAAATGTCTCAGGAAGAAGTACATGCATTTGTCCATTTATTGTGGATCATCGATTGATATAGTAGGCAGTAGCCTACTGTAAGGTACTTTTTATTGTTGATTGTGAAAAAAACCCAAATGTGCTAACACATGAAATAACTCACCCCAGGGCATGTCTCAAGCTCAACTCAGCCTTCAGGATAGTTCTAACTCATGCCCACTTGTGTTTCCCCTTGACAACATCTCCTCCCCATGCTGTGTCACCGAAGTCAACATCCACTGGGTGTGCATTGGGTGACAAGTCCTCAGAGAACGGTCCTCAAGGGGGCTCCTTGGTAGTGTACTGCCAAGCGTTTGTTGTATTTTTGTGTTTTGATCTTTTTACATCTCTCAGTGAAAGATATTTGGATGCTGACATTTTGATTCAGTACTTTTTGAGAGGTGGGATGTTCTGGCTCTATGCTATTTAACTTATAGCAGTGAGTCTGAGAGAAATGTACAAAAAAGATATACTATCACCATTCTCCGGCTTGCTCTGTCCCCTGTGGCTTTCACCCTGGGCAGATCATAGAAAGGCTAGACATGCTGGACAGCTATGGGTGACAGACAGGGGCAAGGGGCAAGGGTAAATGTATCAAAGGGGTAAACTGAATATAGAGATCTTTGTTTCACAAATTACTTGGAAATGAAAAATAGTGTTTTTTTTTTTTCAAAGTTAGTACTGACGTTGCTTTATTCTGCTCAGTTTCTATCTGTATGAGGTAACCTAGAGCTCCATCCAGAATCATTGCCCAGAGCTATAACACTAGGATTCTCAAGTTAGAACTTTGCTCTTAAAATTCGGAGTGAGTGGGACTACAGAGACAGCTCAGCCGTTAAGAACACCGGCTGTTCTTCCAGAGGACTTCCAGACCCTGCATGGCTGGTCACAACCATCTGGAACCATCTGTACATTTCACAACTTGCTGTAGTTCCAGGGGATCCAACATGCTCTCCTGGCCCTGAACACATGTGGTACACTGATGCACATGTGAACAAAATACCATACTTGCTAAATAAGTAAATAAAATAAATATTTAAAATAAAAGAAAATTCAGAAAGCATTTCTGATGGTTTGTTATATACCCCTGTTTCTTTTTCTTTATTTTTTGTGTTTCTGTACTTCTGGTGTTTAACCTGTGGAAATGACCATTTTTACAAGATAGCATAGAAAAGTTTGATCTAAAACCTAGTTTAATAGATAATTTAGAAAACTATGTCATGTAAAACAGTATTTGTTTGGGGCTTGGATGGTGACTTTGACTTAGGGCCCTCCTCCTGTCATTAAATGCATATAAGTGTACAGAGAATGTGATCATGTGGTCTCTGAGCTCACTGGATGAAGCTTTACCTCTAATGTGAAGCAATGATACCTAACTACACCGATAATTTTCCTTTAGGAGGTGATTAAAGAAGGCACAATGTGATAGTAGAAGCTCAAGCTCTTCATCAGTACAGATGAACGGGTCCCTAGGATACATGTGAACGGGTCCCTAGGATACATGTGAACGGGTCCCTAGGACACAGATGAACGGGTCCCTAGGATACAGAT
>JADRCH010000035.1:3499385-3526241 GCA_019843965.1 Rhynchomys soricoides | reverse complement strand
TAGGACACAGATGAACGGGTCCCTAGGACACAGATGAACGGGTCCCTTGGTAAAGGGATAGTCATACTGACAGTTAAGATCGTGATTCATGCTTGATTCTCCAACCTTTGAAACTGTACTGTGTCTATCTTTCTTTTTCGTTATTCATCTATTTTTAATTTTTGAGATTATAACTATAACATTTCTCCTTTCCCTCTCCTTCCCCCAACTCCCCTATATTCTTGCCTTGCCCCTTCAGATTCATGGACACTTTATTTGATAAATGGTTATTGCATGCTTGTATGTATATACATGTATGCTACTAAATATCCCCTGCTCAGTTTTTAGGGCTGACTAGCTGACACTGGATAAGCATTCAGTGTCCTCTTCATTGGGAAGGTAATCTCTCTCCCCCTCAGCACCCCTCGTTACCTAGAGTTGCTCATGGTTAAGGCTTTCGCCTGGCTTCTTTGGCATGTCTGTTGGTGTCTGTTGCGTATGGTTAAGGCTTTCGCCTGGCTACTTTGGCATGTCTGTTGGTGTCTTTCTTGCTCAGCTCATGCTTTGGCAGATGTGTTGATAAGACTTTATGGTATAATTTCTAACAATACTAGGAGCCATAACCTCACAGCAAATTCCTTGATCTTTTGGCAACAAGAGGGAAACCATGCCTGGTAATAGAAACCTCTATCTATTTGGTGCTGGCAAAGTCATGGTTATTGGAGAACTTACAACCACTACTTTACTTAGCCAGCTTAATTCCTGACAACAGTTTAAACTTTCAGCCTTATGCTGACAGATAAGTTTGGTCTTCATCCCTTGTCAAGGAAACTTCCCTTTGCAGCAACCGGAGATGACCTCAGAAAAACCTCAACCAATCAAAACGCAGAGCTATGGATCCAGGCCCAGGGGATACATCTACACATGCTTTCTTGTACCCAATTCGGGAGCATTGCAGAAGAGGGCATGAGAAGATCATTGGAGCAATGCAGGGGAACAGTCGGGTTCAAGTGATCTGGTCTGGGGACTAGGAAAGGGAGCTCCTTGGGAGGGAGGGGGTGTAAACACAGAAGGAGGGCTGGGGAGAGCAAACTAACAGCAAGGACGCCCGAGAAAGCTGTAAGGAATATATGTGTTATTAACTAATTACAACAACAACAAGACAAACAAACAAAAACCACCAAACAACAACAAGAACCCCAAAAGGCAAACAAAAACTCAAACTTCTATAATACACACAATTCTGTGCATAAATAAATACAAACAGTTTAAATCTTTCTCATCTGAGCTAACAGTGCTCCCTCCAAGGGCAAAAACCCTCTATCTAACAAAACCCCTCAATATTAGACAGGGTTGCTCACCCCTGTCCAAGAGACTCCCATAACATACGGCCTATTACCATTGCCCTTGCTTTACCCCCAGAGGAAGAAGGCTCTATTGCTGAAGACACCATGCACTTCAGAAATGGCCCAGAGAACTCTGATCTTGAACTGACCTGAATTCCTGACTAATAGCTTTTGTGGTACCTGAAGTTTCCATGCAAGTTCCCAAAGCAGGGAAGCAACCAACAATCTTATGTACCATGATGTTTGTGAACCATAATTGTGACCAGCATGGCCCGTAGCAGTAAGGTGCAGTAGTGTCTTTCTGGCGCATATACAATGTCTAGCTGGCATCCACTGAATTCCACAAGCTGGCTGGATAGATTCTCATGACTCCCAGCTTCTTGGCAGAATTCTCAGGCTCATAGGTCATGATGACTTCTTCCCATGCCCTGAGAGAGGGCACAGAGATGAAGTCAGATTCATCAGCATCTTGGAAATTCCTCAGTTCCCCTTTGGGATGACATGGTACCATGTTCTGGAGCAACCTCAGCAAGGGATGCCATTCCAAGTACATTTAAATGTGGTTTACTTTAAAAGTAGTGTTTTGGGAAGCCTCGTTTTTGATAGACCGCTGACTTTGTAGAGTTGTGGAGCTCTATCTTGGGAATAGATTGACGTGTGCACATTTTCAAAGTTCTCATCCCTGTGAACACAGGTCCCCAGTTTATGGGAATTAGGTTGTTTTGCCATTGAACCAAGGGCAGCTACTATGTTCTCCCTTCCCTGCATATCTCTCTCCTCCTCTCTTTCCTCCCTGTCTCAGCAAGAAGGTGTTCCTGGCACTTGCTTGCAGTATCTGGGATAAGAAAATTGATTCTGGATTCTATGTGTCTTCCTTGTAAGACCCACAGCCTGGTTTTAGTTTCTATTGTTGAGAGTGCTCATTTCTCTTTCTTTCTTTCTTTCTTTCTTTGTTTCTTCCTTTGTTTCTTTCTTTGTTTCTTTCTTTGTTTCTTTCTTTGTTTCTTTCTTTGTTTCTTTCTTTCTTTCTTTCTTTCTTTCTTTCTTTCTTTCTTTCTTTCTTTCTTTCTTTCTTTCTTTCTTCACTCTCCTGAGGGAGGGAGGCAGTGGTTCCAAGAAGCTTAGCTCTAGGATTCCCACCCACAGTCCTAGAGTTTTGCCTCTTTTGTAGCCTCTCAGTGCCTTACTTGTCTCTTCTGTGAACTGAGATAAATAGCAACGCCCACTTATAGAATTGCTGTAAGCAATGACTATGTGAATCTGTGTAAAATTCTTATAGTAGCATCTTTGTAAGTAAGGGCTATTATTCGGCTGCTGAACTTGCTGGGAATAATTTGAGCCTTGCTAGCTCTGACTCTGACTTTTTCTCTTTGCTCTAGAAGAGCAAGACTATCAGCGAAGGTGCCAACAACAAACTGGCCAGCATCAGCATTTGGAGGAAGGAAAGCTTGCTACAGCGGAGCTGGAGAAGCTCTCATATGGGCATCTAGTTCTTAACTGTTCCAATTCCTAGTAGTCAGCATGTATTCAAGTTCGGTTTTGCTGTGAGTCCAGCTCTGTAGAAGTGAAGCATTTCTTAACAAATGCTGCATAAACTTTCCTAATGGGGAGGGGTGTATGTCTCCATGTCTTCAGCACTGTCACACTTCTGAGCACAGAGCAGACATTTAAACAATTGCTAATTCATAACTGTCCATAGCATGGTTGTTTCAAAGGTCTGTAGATACTGAACTGAAAAAGACAAGGAAGAAGAAGTCCATTCTTTCTCTGCCAGAACTTAGAACACTCACAGGCAGGATGCTCTTACCTGCTTAGAGAAATAGAATCCTTTACCAAATATCTGTCTCCCTCAAATAAATATTGATTAATTGCTTCTTCTAAATGTTGGTCCTTCTAGTGTTCTCATATGTTGAGGAGAAGAATCACTTAGTATTATAGTCTTGGTTAAGTAGAGTCAACACTAGGTTATGCGCTCTTCTCCTCATGAGAAGGAGGCCTTTTGGTGGATGGTGCTACTGGCCCGGTAATATAAGGTCCTAATGGGAGTGAGCATGGAGCTCTAGTGCACAAGCCATGAAGATAATTGCATAGGGGAGATACTGGTGACTCCTTCAGTGTTTCCCACCGCTTCCTTATGCTGAGAATACTTTAGTCTTAAGCTTCTGAAGATGAAATTTCTGAAGATGAAAAAGTTCACCTATGTTCCAGATCAAACCAGCAAGTTATAGTTCACAGGATTAAAATTACTCATGGCAAACAGTCTCACGATCCACACAACAGCATTGTGTGTTTCTAAGCATTTCTGGGGCCAAGGAAGAATCAAAGAGTAAACCGTGACTACGCATTTGCCATTTAATGGTAGCAAGTTTTATGTGGTGTCATCAGAAGCCCATGAGCAGCAGCGCTTAGTGTGTGAGCATTTTCTTGGGTGAGGCCTCCTTGCTCAGTCCTCATGGACAGAGCCCTTGCTCCTGCCTGGCAGCTGCTCTCACCCTCATCTCAGGATAAGCAGCAAGTTCAGCCGGAGGATTTTATGATGTGCTCACCACGGGCAACGGCAACCTTGCTAATAGGAGGAAGGCAGCTAAGGGCAAATGCGGCTCTCTGGTTCCCTTAAGGCTTTAATTGTTGTGCTGCAGCTGCATGGAAACAAACTTCCAGATGATGACCTTTGCAGCCGGTGCTTTAGACATAGCTGCCTGTATAATACACAGAGGCTAAGTGGAAATGGTGGTAATTAGCAGCATCCCCCCCACCCCCCCTTACACAGATACCTGATACATGTGGGTTTTGTTGTTGCAATCCCCAACTGCCAAAATGACTTCAGGGTGGCAGCTATGAAGGCTTGTTGACTACACTTGCACTGAGTGTGAATAGAGCATCTAATGATTGTGCAAGTGTTTTGTAGGGGACTACTGCACACAGTACTCTGTTTAGTTGAATAATTGCCAGCTCGGTTTCATGTGTTTCTGTATCAGGCATTAAAGATATTATGGTGACCCTCTGGCTGAAAATGTGTTCCCATTGTGACAGAGTTTTTCTTCTAGGTTGCTGTATCATTGAGCCTCAAGTGTATTAGCACAAGTCTCTCTCTCTCTCTCTCTCTCTCTCTCTCCTTCTTTCCTTCCCTCCCTCACATTATCCTTTTGGATTTTCCAAAATCTCCCATAGCCAAAACATGGGCTTTAGTTATTTGGTATGTATGTGCACATGCGAGTGCGCTCGCATGCGCGCGCACACACACACTTCACCATGATGCACCTTGGAGGGCGAGCATTCATACAGACATTGTAGCTTGTTTTTCTAGTCTACAGCAAAGTACACTGACTGTGAGAAACAGCAGGAAAGATTAGGCCATGAATCAGCATGAAGAATGGGGAAGAGTTTGTGTAAATTGGATCTCTTCACCGGCTTGCAAGTCTTTTGATAAAAGTGGTGTAGTCAGAATACTTAATTTATCTCAATTAAGAATGATCGCTCTGGCTATTGTTGCCCAGGATGGGAACTAGTTACTCTATAATTGAGCTAATTGCAACCTCTGATTTGGCTCCTCACTCTATGCATTCTCTTTTGTTTATGTAAATGATCTGCACTGTTTAGGCAAAAGCAATGTCCCCCCCCCCTTCTCTCTGTGCTCATTGTTTTCCTTTATTTTAATCCTACACGTTGGTGATTGTTCTAATCTCCTAAATCATTGCTCAAGCCAACCACCAAAAAAAAATATGGTAGCTGTGTGTGAAAGAGCCACTGGCTGCCTGGTGTGGACCTGTGAGTTTCCCTGCAGGTCCAAGACAGGAGTCAACAAAGCATGGATGTTGGGGATAGCCATTTCTCCCCTTACTTAACCGACGTCCTAGAGATGAGCTCTAAGGTAGTCAGCTCACAAACTGTTTGTTTACATTATATGCTATGACAGAAACTAGTGATGGTAATTGCAGTAATACAAGCCATTTATTCAAGGACCAGTTCAGGGCCAATGAATAGTAGAGTAGGTAAAAATGTCCCTGCAGTTTCAAAATGTATTCTCTCGGTTACAGGGATAGACTCTCTACATGACAATGAGGCTGGGCCTGGCAATCCTTAATGAATCTGTGGTCACTCAGAAGCTTCCATTTGCTTAGCGGGGAGCACAGATTTGGGGGAGAAAGCATTCCAGGTACAGGGAACAGATAGTACAAGACGTAGGCTCGAATGTGGCAAGAGCTAATGCTGAGAAGGGAAGAGGCTAATGTGGCTGAAAGTAACAGACGAGCATTTATTGAACATTAAATAAATGTAACAGCTATTGAAGGTTTATGTGTGCCAGTGACTCTAATAAACCCTTTGTAGGGATCAATCCACTTAGTCCTCACCATGGACTTATGAGGTACCGTTACCATCTCTATTTCTAGATGAGGAAACAGAGGTGAAGGGAAGTTAATTAAGGCTTGGACCGATATCCTGTCTGTTGGTGTGGTTCAAGTCGTTTCCTTAACCACTTATAAAGAGCATAAGCAGCCTTTGACTTGCTTCTCACTTACCTTGGATATCATCTCCGGTCAATGTGAGAGCTTTTCATTATTTATTAAATCACCTCATTTGTGAACATGAGTCTCGATAATATCACTAATTCATTAGCAAATCTATGTAATATGCCAGTAATTTGAACTCTGTGTCACACTGTTATAAGTGCCATAAACCAAGTCCAAGTGACTTAAGAAAAATGCCAAATACAAACTGGGGCAAGGCCAGGGATGTTGACTCTGGGCACAAGCACATTCAGCTGCTTGAGTGACAGTGATACCTATGGGCATCTCTCTCTGTTCTTCCCAGCATCTGCTCACACTTCCAACAGCTTTGGTTTTAGTCTACAACAGGATCCTTCCTACAACAGGCTCTTCCCATGAAACTGAAAGCTGGCTACTGAATGACCAACTTGTAAAAAGAATTTGTCTTCATCTGAATTCAAAGCAATCCCCTGGAAATGACCCTTCCTGACCTGCTGTGGTGGAGTAACCACCCATGAATAAATTATAGTGTCTGGAGGATTGAGTGTGTTGACTGAGCCTGCCTGGGCACTGATTAGGGTCACCCAAACTTCTGGGTGTATGGACGGCTGTTCTCCACAGGAAGGTCCCAGAAGATGGACCGAGCTAAGCAGGCCTAAGAACCGCTGCCCAGGGCTCTGCCCATGGCTTGCCTGTCTTATTTCCTTGATATTTTTTCTCATGTCCTTTGTCTCTGATCTCTTATGTTTTCCTCTCACTTTCTTAGTTTTTCTTCTTTTACTTTGCAAGGTAAGAATTTATAGGCACGGGAAAAAACGTGCAGGGCCTGTTGAGCAGAAGAGAAAGGATAATTTTTGAATAAAAGCTAGAGACTTCACAGATATCTTTGTTCTGTTTTAGGGCAACACCTTTCAGACTTCTCATGGAGAACAGACCTTTGTTTTGGAAAATTATATAAAATATTTGCTGTATATTGACTCCTATACCATGGGCTTTCAAATAATGATAATGAATCAGGGAAAGGGCAACTGATGACTCATTGTGAGTAAGGAATGGGTGTAATTCTGCAGAGAATGAGCTGCAGCTGGTTAGTTTAGCACTGTCAGAATCCTGTCAATAACAACAGTATCATAGCAGCAGAGGCGGCTCCTGAAATCTGCCTTGATGTCACAAGGACATTGCTAGCTAAACTATTTTGTTAGAAAAGTGCAGAGTGTTAAGTGTAGATTTTGTGACATTTCATGAAGTTCAAACACACGCATCCCCAGCTCTGCCTTCCCTTTGGTCAGGGATCCGTCTGCTCCGGATTGATTGCCAAATTTTCATGCAACCTGTTTTTGACAGTCTACATTTTGTTCCTCCCCAGCTCAAGCAGAGTTAAGTGTCAGATTAAGCAAATTCAGTTTGACACCTGAAACCTGCTTATATTTATGGGGATTATAGCTGCTTGAATACATTTATTTCAAGGCTTAACAATAAAAAGGTTTAGTTCCCTAGCATTTCATTATTACTGTGGCTTTGAATATAAAACATTCATTGTGTTGGGGAAATAGTCCTTTCTGACTCCAGAAAGGACTATCTACAAGGCACCTCTGCACTGTAATCTCTAGCCTGCGAAGGATCCTTTTCTTTGTTCTTCAGCCTTTTCTGAAAAACTTCTCAGTTAGCTATCTTGTCGGCCCCACCCTTCCTTCTTCTCCCCCTTCATCCTAGTACTTAAGGTAACAAGGTATTGATCATAAACTGTTTCCATCTTTCCAGCCTGCCACAGACTGGTCACATTTATTCAACTCTTTAGGCCCTGGCAGAGAAGATGGTTTGATTCACCTAGTCTCAATTAGTTAATTATTAACGGTCTCAGAAGATAATTTGAAGAGCCAAAGTCAAACGAACTCCTGTTATGAGTTAGCTAATGATTGAATTTTGCAGAGAGAACACTATACCATGGTAAGTAAATCACAAAGGATGAAGTTCTGTGACACAAACATAAAGTAAATGCTCTGCCAGCAGAGAGAAGGTTGCAGATGCTCCTCTTTAGGAGAGCCGCTAACTCCTCTGCCTGCCCTAATGCATTTCTGGGTTTCTGAATAGATTCTGTTTGCAAGGTGCCCAAAGGCTATTTGTGTTCTGATTCAGGGGCTGGAGGTCATTCCTGTCTCTCTCACTGGGGCCTCACCTCTGACATACCATCACAAAGGACCAGCAACTCTGTCCTGCTCTGTTTTGGGCTAGCCTAAATGTAATGATCTCCTTTAAAACCACAAACCATGCAGCCTTGTGGAACTGCCTACGTATGTTGAAAAAAAAAATGGTGCTGTTGGTGTGGAATTGCAAGATAAGCAGAGAACCCAGTAAATGACTCAGTGGGAGTCTCCCTCAAGGGAAGGATAAAGAAAAGAGTACAGTGTGCTTTGGCAAAGGAACCTGGTACTTAGTATGATTATTGCAACTCTGGGCACTTGCTTTCTCCCACTGGGGAGATCAAACACAAGGAAGGCAGAGCTGCTTTTCCAAAGCCTCCGTGAGCTCAAGCGTCCAACCGAGATGTCAAAATGCCCAATATCCTCAGCAAAGAAAGTCCTTTAATTAATTAGTGCTTGAGCTGGCAGCTTGCCACAAAATACCTGAACATGGTAGGCTGTGAGAAGGGCAGCGGGCCTGTGCCAGCAACCTGCGGCTTTCCCCAAAGCCACCGCCAGCGTCCACCTGTCTTGGTGGGAGAGACAGGTGCTGCCTCTTCCCGACGAGGGCCTTCCAAGCCGTGTTCTTTGGAGAAAGCTTCCTGGCAGAAGCTTCCCTGCCGATTTAGAGATGAGACAAGGATGAGAGGGCAAGCGCTGTTTCCCTTTTCTGTTAGGAAGCCATGGAAGTCAGCACCTGGAGCAGGGGGAACACACCGGAAGAAAGGCCTTCGCCTTGGCTGAACTTGACCTTGACCTTCCACGCTGCTTTGGAAATTGAAAGGAGACCTGGGGGTCCTCTAGCATTATCAGGGTGATCTGGTATTTTGAGAGGCCATCCCTCTGTCACTCCCTGAGGTGATTTGGGGCTCAGTGGTGAAAGGCAGCCTTACCTGGCGGCGTCTCAGAGGGAACCCCCTTCTTCATGTTTGTAGACGTTTCCCATGTACACCCACATACCACCTTCTGCTCAGGTCGCTACAAGGAATCCTTTTGAAAGACTAGCCTGGAAAGGAAAGGAGTGTGCTTTTCCAGGGAAGCCCTGTGCAGGAGCTATGTGATTAAATGAGGACTATAGCATTTGTTCCTGGTCCATGCTGGGACAGCTGCTTTGTTTTAGTTTTAGTTTACAGTTACACTACATATTAGCATACAGATACTCCGTGTGTGTGTGTGTGTGTGTGTGTGTGTGTGTGTGTGTGTGATGTTTGTTTATGTGCACATGTAGGTGTGCAAGCAATGTACATATGCATGTGTGAGAAGGCCAGAGGCTGGCATGTGTTTTAAATTGTTTTCTATATTATTTCTTTTTTGAGACAGGGTCTCCCTTTGAACCCGAAATTCATGAATTCTACTAGACTAGCTGGTTAGCAAGCCCCTGGCACCCTCCTGTTTGAACCTCCCCAGTGTCAGGATTGCAGGTGTACACTGCCTGTGCTTTACGTGGGTGCTGGCATCCAAACTGGGTCCTTATGTCTGTGTTCTAAGCACTTCACTTCTGAGCGATCTCTGCAGCCCTGGAAATTCTTTATTATGCCCATAAAATGCTCCTCCTAGCTTTCTAAAGTACTTTAGTGCTTTTTAAACTTCCAGAGAGTGTGATAAAGCGTGCTTCCTCAACTCCAGCAGTGTTGTTAGTTATGGGCTTACTGGTGAACACAGGCTCTGTAATATTTATGATATCTGAAGCATTGGGTGGTGCAATTTCCAGTTCATTTGTAGTCATCGGGTGACTCTGGCAGAACTGTCCATAGAAAATACTTCCTTCGGCATTCACTAGTGATGCTGGGTCAGGTGACAGACTTCTCTGTGCCATTTCTCCCATTTGTGAATAGAGAGGTCATGGTAGCAGATATCATGAGTTGGTATGCAGTCACTAATGCTGAACTGGAGTGCCATGAGAGTCTTTTTGGATGGAGCTTCCATTGGTCCAAAGACAGATCTACTCATTCTCTCCATGACAAATTACCTTCCCTGCACCCAATAGCCAGACAGAAATGGGCTAGCCTTTCAGAAAGGGGAGACTGGGACAGTCAGAGCAGTTGCTGGCTGCACAGCATGGTGCCTATGCAGGGTCATTGGCCTTTTGTTCCCAGATGATTCTTCTACCACTGAAGTCTCTTTGATAACTTTGTCTCCATAAGAAGGGCTTTAGAAATCAGTTATTTTAAGGGGCTGGAGAGGAGGCTCAGTGGTTAAGAGTGAGTACCGCTCTTGAAGAAGGCCCATGTTTGGTTCTCAGTACCCATGTTGGGCAGATTACAGCTGCCTTTAACTCCAGCACCAGGGATCATTTACCTCTGCCTTCTGAGGCATCTGTATACTCATTCTTTCTCTCTCTCTCTCACACACACACATATACACAATAATAATAAAATAAAAATAATTTGTAACAAATTAAGAAATATTTTGGAGTAAAGCTACATTGTTAGCCCACCATTTGCTCATGAAGTGGCCCTAGATGTTTAATCCAAGGTTTTGTTACTCTCTACGACAGCAGTTCTCAACTTGTGGGGTTGTGACCTCTTTGGGGTCCCATATAAGATATCCTGCATATCAGATATTTATATGCAGTTTTGAAATAGCAACAAAATAGTTTTATGGTTGATGGTCACTACAGCATGAGAAACTGTGTGGAAGGGTGGGTGTGTCAGGAAGTTTGAGAACCACTGCTCTAGGATTGGCTAGCGTTTTTTCTGTTTGATTTCTAATCTATTCCATGTACTAGTAAGTACATTCATAATTTGCTCATTTTAAAAAAATTCATAGCCTTTTGGTTTTTTTTAAATGAGATATGGCTTCCATGAAGAAAATGCTTAGATTTTAAGTACTTAAACTCAGTGCTCTGTGTATATTGCAGTGTGCCTACTGTCTGTGTAGAAATACAAACCTTCCAAAGCTCATAGGTTGACTCCTGCCAGCTAGTGAGTAATACAGCCACTTTGAGACGTCTACTGATGTCAATGTCTGTTTAGCTTTGAGCCATACATAAGTAGAATCATGTCATATCTGTTGGTTTGTTTGTTATGTCCCTGAGAGTCACCTGTGGAATTGCACAGACCAGCAATTCCTTCTTTTTCAAATATTGTTCAATATTCTAAGAACATAATAGCTTGTTAATCAAATTGACTGTTGGTGTACTGTTCACCCATACGTGTGTACGAATGGGTGGTCATGTATGTGTGTGTGGAAGTCAGAGGACAACCTTGGGTGCAGTTCCTGAGGTACTGTCCACCTCTCCATCCCTTTTAATTCCATCACAGGGGTTAGAAGCATATACTACTACACCTGAGCTTAGCCTGCAGGGCTGAACTATCTTCCTCCAGTGGCCCCAATACTGATATACTTTTTAGTTGCTTGGGGTTTTAGGCTACCATGAATAACATATGATTATTCTTGTACCAACTTCTTGATGGCCTCAAGCTTTCTTTTATCTTGACATATATTCAGGAGTGGAGTTTCTGTGTCAGAGGACACATACATTAGTGCCTAGCTTCAGTAGACAACCTTGTTGTGTTAGATCTTAGGGGAACATTTCAAAAGGGGGGGAAAGTTCATTTGTTCTGGGACCTCTGGTGGGGCTGAGCAGCTCACCTTCTAGCAGTGGGGAAGCAGAGAGAGAAGGAGCAGGCATGAGATGTGATATGCTTTCTAGGACATGACGTCAGTAATATATTTCATCCAACTAGGCCCACATTGCACTTTCTATCACTTCCAATAATGCCACAAAGGTATGAGTTCATCAAGATTAATCTCCTGGTGTCGGCTCCTTTGCCAGCCAAATGTGTCCAGGTGGCAAGTGTCAGATGGCCCCAAAGAAACACACCAGGCCCAGAGTCTTTTCGAAGCAGGAACTCACTTTATTAAACTAGGCACTTGCTTATACAGAGAAGGCAAGGAGGTGGGCACTTAGGTATGGGAAGAGATGATGTAGGAGGCAGGGAAGGGTGATGGAGGGTAAGGGGTAACTAACAGGGCCAATGAGTTCATTTTACATCAGCAGTAGCTAGGCAGGCAAGGGCTGGTGCAGGTTCTGCTGAGTCATCACCAGGCAGAAGTGAGAGAGACAGGTCTCGAAAATCGAGCCAAGCTTAGGCTTTCCCACAAGGCCGCAGAAACTCGAGCCAGGCTCATATTTGTCCTCAAGGCCCAAACCAGGGCCAAAATGGGGCCCAATGTCCTGGTGAAGTCAGGGACCCCTGGACCAATGAATTCCACAAATCCCACCAGATGGCAACCAAGCCCCCAACACTTGAGCCTCGAGTGACATCTCAGATTCAAAAGTAACACCAGTCTTTCTTAATGTAGTGTGACACGGTTGTTCGTAGTCTGATAGCAACAAATTGCTATAATCTAAAGTTCAGTGAGGTTACAAGTTCACAACAACAACATAGTAGTATTAACAATGCTTTTATGTTTTCCCTAGTAATGTTCATGGAACCCGGATGAAGAATCTTTGCTCACAGTCACTTATTGACAAGCTTTAGTTCCCCTCTTTGTATATTGTTCTCCACTCTGGGAATGAGAATCCAGAGCCTGATTGGACTTCTAGGAAGTGTGTCAGCTCCCTGGAATTCTTAGGGTTTTGACTGAGGCCCAGCTTCTCAGAGGTCTTCACTTCTTAGCAACTAAAGGACCACCAGTTCTTTTTTGTGTCTCAGAGACATTGTCTGCATGAGCCCCAATGATGTAAGCATCCTTCCTTCAGAGTCTGTGGGAAAGTGAAGGATGACATTCTCTCCTCTTAGCAGCTTGTTTCCTGGTGGTTCTAGAGGAACCGGCAGGCTTTGTGCTGGCAATGGTGATAGGAACCCTGACATATGGGTAAGGGAATTCAGAGCACCATAGCCCAGCATCCTCCACATGCATGCCTGCACCTCACTTGATCCTTACTGAGCTCTGGGTGGATTGATTTTTAGTTCTAAAATCAGAGTCCAAGAAATCCTGCTTGGGAGTCTGTCTTGGCCTGTGCTTCAGGGATGGAGTCCTGGGAATGGACTAGATAAGAGAAGGAAGTAAGGTGTACTCATTACTCACTGACCTCTGCTGGAGACGGTCTTTAAACAGTTGTACCTTCCCTGTGTAATGCCATTGGTTATTTTGGCTTCGAGACAAAAGGAGTGGTGGACACAAAGGTGTGAGAAAACGGAACAGAATGGCCTCCATTCCTCTTAGGGCAGCTCAGTTGGGAGATAGGTCAGAACTCTGTTTTCAAGTCCCTTAGTCTTATTCCTTTTGTTTAGCTCCTACCAAGTGCAAAGGGAATCAATTATATCCTACTAAGTGCAAAAGGAATCAATTATAAACCGGCCTGTCTTACTGATGTATTTGACTGGAATATGACAGGTCTCACAAACATCAACAATGCTGGTTATGGATAGTATCAGGTTCACTCCATGCTTCATCCACAACTGAAGACACTTCAAGTTCTGGGCAAAAGTTGTACCCAGCTTTTCCAAGAGTCTGAAAGAATTTCTCACATGGACATCTCAGGTCTCCACATGGGAGTTTACGAACTGGTTACCTGAGGGAGGTTATGACAGCCTTGCCTGGCAGTTTTCCATAAGCACCCCACTTTCCTGCAAGGGCACCATCACCTTGAGTCTGCTCTATAACCCTGCAAACTACTGCTATGCTTCATCGATAAAGTAGGGAACACCCTCCACTTGGCTGTGCTAAGAATGTGGGTCCTTAAGCCTCAGACCAGCGCAGCTCATGCTTAGGGTTAAATAGTCTCCTGTGTATGATGCCTTTGGCTTCTGTTCTTAATGCTGTTGCCATGGATTCCCCAACAGTTCCTTCCGTTACCCTTCATTGTGCTTGTCTGTTCTCTCCTTCATTCCAACCCTGTTCTCTAGAACACCCTTGCATCAAGACGTTTGCCCTCCCTTCCATCCAACAGTGACTCCCAGGTGACTTAGTTCCTAGCTCAAGGTGGTCAGTTTCTCTTGGCTATGAATAGAGAACCTTAGAATTCTAATCGTGGCTGACCAGAATATCACGGTAATTGTACCTCCCAGCTAGCGATCCCTTAAGTCTGAGCTCACTAAATTAATTTTAGGAAAATGTGATAATAAATTTGACAAAATGTTGCTCTTTTGGTTTCTCCAGGCACTGATCAACCAGTTTCTAGAAGAAATCCAGGTTTGGGTTTCTGTGTTCTTTGTCACTAATGATTCCCATTTCTGCAGGGTCCAGAATGAAAGAGCCGAGAGCCAAAGTGTGCTTAGATTCTTATCTTGGCTTTCATTCATATAAAGGAAGCCAGAGATCTCTCATTGAACAACCTGTCCACATCCCCAGAATCTCACATGCTATGGCAGCATTTGAAAGTTGCCTTTGGTCTGCAGATAAACTCCAGAGCAATCAGTGAGGACTGAGGAAACCCATGACCTGGTCATGAAAACCTGCCATCTTGGCTTGAACTTAATGTCATTTTACTGCTATTTTTAACTATGAATCAAAGGAGAAAAGGAGGAATGGGCAGAACTTCGGAACTAAAGGGAAGCTAAAATGAGGTCAATTTTATGAAAAATAGCTACTTATAGCTAGAAACACCTAGAAAGTTGTTATGACTCAGTAGGGATGACTATGTTCAAGTCACTGTGGCATTTAAAAAAGGCCTAGCCTTTAAATCTGGTTTCATTATGAATTTATGTAGATTGGAAGGAGTACCTTAATTCCAGCAATCTAGTCAACCCTTGTGTCTGTTGATACCACATCTATGGATCGAATCAATGGAAGCTGGAAAAAGTATTTGTAAAGTCATATCTAAACCGAATGCAGACAGAACTCTTAGTTTTATTTTCTCAACAATATGGCCGTCTTCATGCACCACTTGTATTTCCATTCTTAGGAGCAGTCTAGAGATTACTTAAGTGTATGGGGAATATGTGCCCTGGCTACATGCAAACATGATGCTCTTTTATATAAGGGACTTACCGATCCTCAGAGTTTGGTGTTTCCTCAGATATTGGAATGAATCTCCTGTGGATCTAAGGAAGACCTGCATTTCATGGCTGATCCGTGGCTATGATAACCTGTAAGCCAGATGTGTGGAATGCTATATGGACAGTTTGTCCTCACTACCTTGTTCCCTTGCCAGAGGGCAGAGAAGAGAGAGAACGAGAAAGGATCAGGCAGAAGACTTTTCCGTGGCCCCATGAGGCAGAAAGGCATGACATGAAAGCCCAGCAGTTTCTGTGAAGGAAGGGTGGGACACAGTGGCAGGATGCTGTGGAGGGAGACTGTTCGGGTCCTTCATCCTTCTCTAATGGCAGTCGCTGGGCAGCACTCTGTGGATGCGCTGTGAGGAGCCCTGTGCACCATTAGCTTTTCAGGAGCAGGGACAGCCCTGCCGCTTATGCTGTGAAGGCAGCACATTCAAAGTTGCCCCTGGCACAGGGCAGGTCCTCCCCAAATGCCTGTAAAGCGATGAGCAGGTCCTCTTGAGGGTGCAAAGCAATCGTCCACCAACATCTCCACGAATGAATAGGTGAATGCGCAGCCCCTATTCAATGACTTTTCAATTAGGCGACTTTTCAGACCATAAAACACACACGTAGGTGGGCGCAAAAACAGTTGAAAGTGTACAGCACCATGAAATAGCAGGTAGGCCATTTGGAAGCCTCACGGCGACTGCTTGCTTGTTTATCTACGGTAGGGAGTGGTGGTGATGTAAACGCAGTTCAAGGACTTAACCACAAAAGAATCTTGTTCTCTGCTTTCAGAAAATACGGCAGTTTGCGGAACGTTTCTCACCACCATGGTAGAGACAATGCCGCACCACGCGCGAGCATTGGAAAAGAACCGCGGGCCCTGGGAAACGAGGCAGATCTGTAGAAATATGTGTAGTGACGTGTTGATGAATCATTTAAAGGTCTGACCTTGAAGAACTTGCAAAACATTAGAGTTTAAAGAACTGTTGACTTTAAGCAACGTGTTGGTGTTCTGATTCTGCTGGTGCGTGAACGAGTCAAACTGTATCAGGGCTTCTAGAACCTTGTATCCACATGCTGTACCTCCTAGAGTATCAGCTTTCAGGAAAAACAAGATGGGAGAACTGTGGTCTCTTTAACAGGTGGTTTAGGAGACACGGGAGATGAAGCAGCCTCAAGGCTTGGATGTTTTCTTAAAAGCAGAAGACCCTATCTGGTCTCAGTAGCTACCACATGTCCAGTCTACAAGCAGGGTGCAGTCCTGACCAGAGGATATTCAGCTAGGGTGAAGAATGAGAGGGTTGGATTTCCTGGATAAGCCCTTCAGGATCACACATCTGCAACAAGGAGCTGGCCACATATACCAAAACCTGTCTCACATTCGGGGCTTGGGACAGAGGGAAAAAAGAACGTGCTGATATGGCCAGACCATTTGGATTGATTCTCATTACGTCTCTTCTACTCACCTGCTTTTGACTTTGATATGCTTTGACATTCTCCTAACCTGCCGGGGGAAGTCCCCCTTTAGGGCCCTAAAATAAGTCACCACTGTGCAAAATCCTTCCCCAAACCCCATGCTGCTTTTTGTTTTGTTTTGTTTTGTTTTTTGTTGTTGTTGTTGTTTTAAATTTTAGTGACACTCTGGAGTTCGTATTTTTTCTAAGATTTATTTTATTTATATGAGTATACTGTAGATATCTTCAGACAAACCAGAAAGACAGCATCAGATCCATTCCAGATGGTTGTGAGCCAACATGTGGTTGCTGGGAATTGAACTCAGGACCTCTGGAAGAGCAGTCAGTGCTCTTAACCACTGAGACATCTCTCCAGCCCTGCTTTTTGTTCTTTGTTCCTAAGCATGTTAGTCATGCCATTAAAATACCACACTCACACACATACTCATGACATGCCTGTGGTGTGTCAAGTAACACAAACACAACAATAAGAAGACAAAATGATTTTCTCTTGGTGGCTTACAGTCCAACATATGAAATAGTGTTGGCAGCCAAGAACCTAGACAAAGAAGGTATACAAGATGTGCTATGCAGGTGACTTGCTGGGAAAGAGAGGGAACTGGCTACACAGAGGGGCCAGCTTAGATAAATAAACTCATGGGGCTTGAGATGTCTGCGGGAACCATTCTAGAACTGTCAATAGTGCTGAGTATCACCCTCAACCTCATCCCCCTTACCCATGGGTCCTACCTCCACTGTGTGGAGAACTGTGACACTCCCCCTTTTGACCCTTGCTCTGATGCATAACCTCCAGTATGTCCTCAGTGCTGTTATCGCCTGTGATTGCTCCAACTTCTCATACCTCAGCTCTGCTCCTTGCAAACTTCAAAGCATTAAACGGTCACCTTCTGTGTTCTCAGACTGACAATGGAAAGTTTCCTGTCTAGATATCTAGAATCTCTGAGTGGGCCTTTCTCTTGTTTTGTGCAACATCTGTATTTTCATGCAGTAGTTAATAGACACACGTCTATCAAAATGAAAATACCCATGTGAATACCCCTAATTGAATTTGACAGTAGAGCTAGATATAATTTGTTCATATATGCCTAGGAAAAACTAATGATGCTAATGGATTAAACTTTGATCGCCACTGCCAAAGATGAATAAGCTGAATTCTACTTCGGGTGTACTCCTCCGGGGATTAGTAGGTATGGGTTTAGACTTCCCACCTGTACCTGTTTATGATGGTAACTGCTAGGCTAACTGCTATCAAACCCATTTATCTACATTTTCCATGGCCACAGGGTCACAATGAGTAGATAGCTACCAAGATAAAGACTAATTTCCTGTCCTTCTTACGGTTGGTTGTGGTCCACGAGGCTAAGTTCTTACTAGTGAACGTAGGTAGAAGCGATTTGGCTACTGGTCTGGGGTTCTGAAGATAGAAGGAGCCTCCACTGCCTCTCTGCATCCTTCCTCCTGGCTGAGAACAGTGTGGAAAGCCTCCTGCTGTGAGGACAAAGATGGTGTCACTCCAGGCTCTGAATGGCCTCCTGGCACACAGCTGCTGGCCAACCTCACACGCTAACTGTAGACCATTATATAAGACTCCAGTGAGTTAGCTTCTGTTCCTGGATGATGCCCAAATTCCGCCTGATCTTGGCTCACCTTGAAGGTTCGATCAACAACCGTATAGCAGTAATGTGGTAGAATAGTTTTGTGCCCAAAGAGAAGTTAAACTTAATTCTGAGTTAAATTAGCCCCCCCAAATTTGGAAACACTGTTTAGGAGGTCTGTCACCTATGACTATATAGGGCATTGATTTCAACTGCATATCAGATATTTATATTATGATTCATAACATCAGCAAAATTACAGTTATAAAGTAGCAACAAAATAATTTTATGGTTGGGGGTCACCACAATGTGAGGAACTGTATTAAAGGTCACAGCATTAGGAAGGTTGAGACCCACTGCTAAAGGGTAACCCAAGAGCACAGAACACCTGGGCTAACGAGTAACTAGGTCAGAGCACCTCTGTCTTCAGCTCTGTGACAGACACCTAAATGGTTGGCATCTGTCTCATAAGCCAGAATGTTAAGGGGTGACAGACACCTCATACTTTAAAAGATGCATCAAATTTCATAGCTGCACCTTGTGTCATGTCTGGAAACCCATTTAGCAGATGCTGAATCAGTCATTTTATAGGCAGCTAAGGGATGCTGATCATTTGCTGAAATTCAGACTCTCTCAAGGAGAACCTCCAAAAGATATTAAATACAGAGTAAGGAAGGTTGTGGCTGATTGATCTTCTGTTAGTTATTTGTAGAAACAGGAAACTCAAACATAGTATCTTTGCCTATTGCCACTGACGAAACCAGATGATCTTTAAAAGCCATTCAAGATGGACAAGGGACAGGGGTGGCTCTGTGGTTAAGAGCACTGACTGCTCGTGCAGAGGATCTGGATTTGGTTTTCAACACCCACATAGCAACAAAAAACTGTCTGCAGCCCAGCCAGTTCCAGGATGTAACAACCCCCTCTTCTGACCTCTGTGGCCACAAAGCACACACTTGGTGCACAGGCATACTTGCAGGCAGAATATTCATACATATAAAAAACCTAATTAAACCTTTTTGTAAAGCCATTCATGACTCAGAGTGTGACTATAGATTCTCTGGTAGCTCTCACTGCAATGACCCGTTCCTATCCATCAACCACTGGGCATGTCTACATCCTATACGCTGCAAATCCCCAATAGGACATTAGATCAGCTTTTAGTCCACATCTACAAGGACTTTATGGTGGATTTGGTCATGGACCTGCCTCCCTGCCATGGTTACAGTGAGGACTGTATACATTCACCCATATGGCAGTTCAAAAGCATGTAGCAGTTGCCTCTGCCTTATTGATTAGGGATATCTCTGCCACCAGAGTTGATACAAAACCCAACCTGTGATTCCAAACACCATTTTGCATGATGTGTCTGAAAGGTGTTCTTCAAAGTCTCACTAGTCATGAGCCATCTACCCTGTGCCCCTTTTCCTCATGTTGAGAATTTATGGAACCTATTTGTGTCATTTCTCCCCCATGTAATGGCTACAAAACGTGTACTATCTCTATGTATAATGGTTTAAAACACCCTTCTTTGTAGAAAGCCTAAAACAATCTTTCTCTATCATTTTAGTATACTCTAAAATTTGTCCATACCTCTAAGAACTGGGAGATACTTGGGAAAAGCATGTTGATTTAGGACGATCTCTTGGCTACTCCTTCCCTTCCCGGTAGATTCCCAGGCAATCTACTGCTAATTCCTGAAGGTTCTGTGAGTCAGAGAAGCAATCTGAATGAAAGAACGTACATTCTCAGTACAAACGCAAAATCCTGTCCCAACCAGAACCTGGAGAACAAACTCTGCCAAGCTATCAAAAAACAATCCTTCTGCATGGTCACTGCCTCTCATTGAATCTTTTGAGAGATCGGTGTCCACCTTTACTCTCCATCTAGTTCTGAGAGTCAAGAAGGTGTCTAGGTGTGACTTCATCATCCTGGAGGACAACAACTCCTTCTAATACCTGATTTGAGAGGCAGGGATGGGAAGATATGGGCCTTGGCTCACCTCCTGCATCATGAATTACAGCATGTGGTAAATGTAGGTGGTCTTGAAACCCATTGCCCAGGGAAGGATCATGGGAGAAGTATATCTACAAACCTTTATCTCAATAGAATCTGTTAGCATGGAGCCATTGTGGGCACGCCATTGTGGATTCAGTAGTGTCCAGGACTTCTGCTTGGTGCCTTCCTCTTTGATCCGAACTGACATGCTTTCACGGTCTCAAAAATTGGCTACCTGATTTCAACCTCCATCTTTGTCCATTTCCAGATCTTTTGTGCTCTCTACCTCTTCTGCCAGGATTTGGACTTTCATTTTTTTCTTGAAATCTTCTGGCTTAGCTAAATCACCCAGTTCCCCGCCTATACCTGTGCATGGCTGCACAGATATGCACATAGGTTTACAGTGTATACACATGTGCCCATGCAGAGATCCAGGGTAATGAAGGTGTTAGACAGGATGAGCAGCTATCACACAGTGAGTGACCTAAGTAGTGTTGGTGTTCCCTGCAGACTAGGCATTACTGAACGATCTTAAGCATGAGAACAGCAGTCAGAAAGATCTCTCTTTGTGAACATGGTACAAATGATGCTCTAGAGGCAGTTAACACCAAGCCGGATGCTCCTGAATCAAGCCAAGCAGTAGCTAAAGGCATGTGGTACAAGTTGGCTGGTTTTGAGCCTGTCCATCTCATCTCAGTTCTCAGATTCTTAATTCATAAGACACTCTTCTTTTTTTCTAATCAAAATAAATATATTTAAAACTGGGCCAGAACTATAGACAGACATATTCTTAGGCTCTCTCTGTCTTCTGTGTAGCTGGGTAACAACATCAGGTGCTCCACTGACCTCTGCATTCTGCCCCAATATGTTGGTCTCTTGGGTCACATTTTCAAAAGGAAGCCATATAGGCAGGCTGGATGACAATGGATGCAAACCATCCGGAACTATTAGAGATGGAGGCAAAAGAGGAACAAGAAAGAGAAAGGAGCCATAGGAGGAAGTGGGCTCCTCTTCGTGCAAGGGATGAGTGATGCCAGTTGTTAGGGAAATACATCCAAGCTAGCATCTGAGCAGGGAACACATAGGGAGGTCAGTGAAAAGTAAGAGCTGCCTGTGCAGCCAGAGAAAAGAGAAATGTCCTGGTATTTTAGATCCAGCAACTAAAATGAATGAAAAATAAAATGCCCATTCAAGGTGGAAGGTGAACGAAGGCTTGATATCTCTTGCGTGGAATTCCAGTTGGAAGGTGTAGTTTGTAAAAAATAAAAGATGTATAAATGCACGTCCTCTTCAAAACATACTTACGATGAAAAATCTATTTAAGAAC
Organism: Rhynchomys soricoides; assembly: GCA_019843965.1. Lineage (NCBI taxonomy): Eukaryota > Metazoa > Chordata > Mammalia > Rodentia > Muridae > Rhynchomys > Rhynchomys soricoides. Next base: position 3,504,916 of record JADRCH010000035.1, on the reverse strand, counting down.
ATGCAGCTTTCTGTGTGGTAAAAATGACAGTCTGGGGAGAAATTGAGTTTATGCCATGAGGAAAGAGTGGTACGGTCTAAAGCAGCTGCCTTAGAATAGAGAGGCCGGGCCTGCGACTGAAGCCCGAGTTCCTGTGTTCTTTGCAGTGTGAGTATGAAAGTAAGCTCTGATTAATGACATCAGCCATGGCCATGTTCCACCACATGCAATGACAGACACAACACATGAGTGAGCAATGCCCCCGACACCTCAGTCATGGCCACAGATGAATTGTTTTTCCCTGAGCAGTTGGGAAAACTCAACAGTTGAAAAATGGGAAGAACTCAAAATCCTATTTAAACAAGGAATCATGGAGATATAAGTTCAGACCCCAGCACCGCAAAGAAAGCCAAGCATGGTGACTATGCCTACAGTCCCGGAACTGGGAAGGCAGAGGCCTTGATCCTCTGGGTTTGCTGTCCAGCCAGTCTGGCTAAATCAGTAAGCCCCAGGCTCAGTGAGAAACCCTGTCTGAAAAAAAATAAGGTGGAAGATTACTGAAAAAGACACTGACACTCTGACCTCTGCACATCCTTAGCACGCACCTTCCCATGCACACACATGATGCATACATACACCACACACACATATACATACACACACACATACACACATATTCACGCATATACATGCACAGACACACACATGCACACACATATATACATACACACATACACACACATGCACACATATACAGACATACACACATATATACACATGCAAACATATGGACATACACACACATGTACACACACATACATATATACATATTTACACATGTACATGCACAGACATTTACACACATGTGCACACATATATACATACACACATACACACACATGCACACACATACAGACACACACACACATATACACATGCACACACACGGACATGCACAAACACACACACAAGAAAAGGGGCACTTGGCTTATGAAATAAAAATCCAGTCACATCCAGGGCAGAAGCTTTGAATCATGAACGGGAAAAGCAGGAGGACAGGAAGGAGAGCTCACAAAACCAAATCCACAAGGCAAGGTTGCAAAATATCCTAAGAACAGACATGGCCTGGGAAGTGAAGAACACAAACCCCAAAGGAGAGAATGTTCCAGAGCGACAGACTCACCCTTGTGCTGGACGGAGTGTCTTATTTTGGTGCTGACGTTTGAAGTCAGGACTATATACACAAAGCACACGCCACCAAGTCACACCCCTGATTCTCAAGCAGAGGAAGACTCTATGGGGAAACTGTGCCAAATAGGATGAAACCAACTGTAATCTCAAAGTGAAAAACAGGTGTTAGAGATTGTACACTTGCTCAAGTTACTATAACAAGAGTTATCGGCATTGATGACTGAAGTTATTGGCTAGATTAATAAATGCTACGCTGTGTGTGTGTGTGTGTGTGTGTGTGTGTGTGTGTGATATAAGGAGGAAAACATGAATAAAGGGAAGTCCCAAAACATTCCAAAGGAATAATAGAATAGAAATTTGAATTAAGAGTATACTTGTATTCCATCTAGGAAACCGTTCTTGAAGAATTCGGACAGAACTTGAAGTGTTGATGTGCCAAAAGATCTCGAGGTTACCATTAGTCTGTGTGGCCATTTGTAAAATCACGGAACAGAAAGGCTAGGAGACGAATGAATGCCTGAAGACGATAAACTCTGACCCCTCGTATCAGGTTTCATTGTCTATGAAGTCTGTTAATTTCTGCACCAGCCACAGTTAACCAAGGAAACAGAAGCCGGCAACATAAGAGATTTGTTGCATGGATGTGGACCTGGCTCAGTGATTGAGACTCTGGGGCTATAGCAGTGAGTCCCAACCTCTAGAAATATATAGCCTGGTGATTATGAAGGGGGAGAGAGAGAGAAGGGGAGGAAGAGAGAGAGGTAAAATGCACACCAAATGATGTGTTTAGAATATAATATCATAGACATGTGTGTAGATGCATTGGGAGATCAGGAAGAGCCATGGGATTGGCAGACGGAATGGAAATGGACTTGTGTTAAAGATGTAGAAATAGGTAATGAACCGGCGATGGTTTTCGCTATGCACAAGAAGATTAAAAAGGAAGATGGGAATAAAAATGAAATTAAGAAGTCAGCAAGCATCCCTTATGCTAGTTCTTTCTCTTCTTACATATTCATGATGTGTACTTCCTCCCCCAGGAGGGTATGCAATCCCATCAATGGGGATGATATCCTTTTATGGCCTATTAAAAAAATGCACATCTCAGAGGCCAGCTGTACATCTGCTAGGCTCTAGCAAAGAGAATGTTTCATACACTTTTCTTTTTCTTTTACATTCAAGATTACTGCGTTTCAGTTTTCTGTAGTCAGAAGATAGCTCATCCCACATAGTTTGGTCCTGGGATTCTGTCTAAGGGCAGCAAGAGTCTGAAGAAAGGACAGTCACAACTACTGTGTGCACTCTGATGGAGTGACACCAACCACCTTAGTGACTGAGAGCTTCAGAGTGTTTGTTCTGCACAGCACATTTGGGAGGAGGGCTCTGGTTGTAGCACACACTGGTCAGTCGTTTGTAAACACTCATGCTTGGGACTAAAGAAGGTGTTGTCTTTTGTAACCTTACCCAGGAGAAAGCTTTGCCAATTTCCCCTGAGTCTAAGGCCTTGATCTCTGACATGACAGCCTCATATCAAACAGTATACATTTGTTCAGAACGTCACTCATGCAGGACTTCACTCCATACAAGAAGGCAACAAAGATGGTGGAAGGTAGGTGTAATCAACCCACCAAATTCCAGACTCAGCTCAGGAAGCTCCACGGGAAAGAGGTAATTTCTATTATGCATGTGCCTGACCAGAAAGGCTGCAGTGTGGTCCCTTGTGCTTTCCACCACCAGAATAAACCCTCAGAGTATCAATGTTGGGGCTGGGCTGATGGGAGCAGAAATTAATTTAAAGAGGTTTAACTAACAACCACTGTTTGTAAGAAATCAGGAATGGATCTTAGAGTTCAGAAGGTAGTCCAGCTTCAGAAAGTGACTAAGGGGAAGACATTGGGATTTTTTCAGTTCTCTGGTTCCTGCTCAATAGCTTCGTTTCTTTTGGGGCCATCTTCCTTTGCTTATACATGGTGGACTATCTGTTAACCCTGGAATATTGGACCCAGAGTGATTAGTGCTATGCTTTATAGAGAGACTCCTGGTTTTAAGCCTGGGTGGATGCTTTGGATGAAATATTTAGCCTAGTCAATCAGCTATGAGCCAAGTCCAGGAAAAAAAGGGCTTTGAGAGCACAGTGGAAAGATGTATCATGGGCAAATTAGTTCCTTCCAGGAACCACATAGGATTCTTTAACACCTCTAGTCTCATTTGTGAAAATCTTCCTTTTAAAAGATTTATTTTTATCATATGTATATGAGCCTGCGTGTATGTTGTATGCACATCATCCGTGTGCCCAGTGCACACAGAGGACAGAAGGTGGCATCCAATCCCCCACACCTGGAGTTACAGACAGTTTTGAGCCTCCATGTTGATACTAGGAACCAAATATGGATCCTCTGCAAGAGTAGCAAGGCCTTGAACTGCTGAGCCCTCTCAAGTCTCTAGTCCCTACTTGTGAAAAATATGATTTCTGCCTCTACTCTTTTCTTTGCCCTGACCTGTGGGGCAGCCATTATTGCCACATCCCTAGGAAACAGACTTCAGGAAACAGTAGGTCACGTGATAACTCCTTCCCCTACTTTCCAATTCGCTTACTCTGAAAATTAAAAAAAAAAAACAAAAAAACCCAACCCAATAACCTAAGCGGATAATAATAATACAGTTAGATCATTACTTAGCTCCCAGGAATGCAGACACTGCCTTGGAGATGGATCTTGAGACACAGCCTTTCTTATCTGTTGGGAAATCAGATGATAGGTCAGTGATATGACTGTATATCATGTTAATATTCTGATGTGTACGTCAGCATGGTGCTTTAACTTTACGGTGTTCTTGATGAGTGAACCACTCGGGGCTCTGGCTCTGTGAGCATCTGTCTGGTCAGTCTTCTTAGGAAGCAAGGGGGAAATGTTCATATTGTGTGTGCCTCTCCTTCTCCAGGGAGGGCACATGGAGACCACTGAGATCTGGACAGAGACTCAGGACAATGCAGAAGAAAGGATTTCACACTGAAATACTTCTGAGCTCCCTTAGTGGGGTTGGCAATCACGATTATTAGATCTTCCTCCCCATCCTCTCTCTCCATAGACCTATAAGAGATGATCTCTGGTTTTCTAAGCTTTAGCCATTGTGATAGTCACTTAATGGTAACATGTTTTACATAGCAATACTCTAGTAAGAATACCATATATGAGGTTAGATGGATTTTATTTGACAAATTGAATTATAAAAAGCCAGTGAGGTGGTGGGTATCCCAATGAAATTAAACACTGACTTATGTCTCAAAGCGAGATATTGCTAGAAGGTTAACTTCCCTTTATGACCACCCTGCTCCCTGTTCCCAGAAGACTTTGCAGGTTGTTCCCAGAGACTAGATCCAGATAACCTTAAAACTCTTGTGGGTTGCTGGGTGCATGGAAGTGAACTTCAAAATGAGTTTTCTTAGCTGCTCTATGTTGTGTGTCTCTCAATGGGCTCTGTAAAGAACAGTTGGGCAAATAAAGTCTAAGTGAATGGGCTTCAAGGTTTGTGGAAGAATGGTTGACAGATTAAGAAGTAATTCTGTGTGTCTTGGCCCGTTATCTCCTCGTTCGTAAGTAGTTCAACAAAGCAAGATCTTTGTTAGGCTTTTGGTATTTTTTTAGAACAGGAAGAGGCTGTGTAGGTTGTTTTCAGTGTATCAGTGGTTTCCAAGGTTGGTTATGTAAGAAAGATTCATCTCAAGGTGTTTGATAAAATTAAAAACTGAATTTGAGTTTTCAGGGTTGATGTCACATCATGCATTTAGGGATATGGAATGGGGTCTTCCTCAAAAATACCACCAGAAATGGAGACCAACCTGCCCTACCACCTGTCTCAAGGGCATAAAGGACCTTTGGGAACGTTTTTATTATGGCAAAGTAGATATAAAATATAGATTTAGCAGGAATAGGAGACACGGTGTTTTCATTTATTTAACATTTATTATCTATCTATCTATCTATCTATCTATTTATTTATTATGTGTATGGGTGTTTTGCCTGCATGGATGGCTGTGTACTATATACACGCCTAGTGCCCACAGAGGTCAGGAGAGGACACTGGATCACCTGGGACTAGAGTAAAAGGCAGGTGGGCGCAGCCTTGCAGATGCTAGGAATTGAACCCAGGTCTTCTGCAAGAGTAGCTGGTACCAATATATTTGCTTATGTATATTCTGGATATTTCCATGAAGCTTTTGAGATTAACATTTAGGTAAGATTAGTACTTAAATTTGATTAATATATGTGATATGTATGGGCCTCTGTCCCTCAACTAAAGACCTTCTTGGCAGGGCAGCAGACTGAGCTCTTCTGAGGCAGAGAGGGTCTTGTCTTGTGTTT
>JADRCH010000035.1:3488308-3499285 GCA_019843965.1 Rhynchomys soricoides | reverse complement strand
GAGACAGGGTTTCTCTGTGTAGCCCTGGCTGTCCTGGAACTCACTCTGTAGACCAGGCTGGCCTTGAACTCAGAAATCCGCCTGCCTCTGCCTCCCGAGTGCTGGGATTAAAGGCGTGGCCACCACTGCCTGGCTAGAAAAGGGAAATTAAAGTAGAAAGAGTGGCCGCCCTAGAGGAAGCAGAAAGCCCCAGGATTGGTCTCTCGTTCTGGAGAGCAAAGGGGAGCCATCAGCCGCTCTCTTTTTACTTCAGTGATACTTACCATATAGTACTTTCCTTGAGGTACTATGTTTTGAATGTACAAGTTTACAGTCACTGAAGAGGTGCCTTATTTAAGAAGCACTTGGGGAATTGGAGGGAAAGGTGAAATCAAGAACATTATGTGGGTCAAGCCTTTTTAATTATTAGTTATTTTATTTATTTACATTTCAAATGTTGTCCCCCTTCCCAGTTTCCCCTCCATAACCCCCCCATCCTATCCCCTCTCCCCTTTGTCTCTATGAGGGTGCTCCTCCCCCCACCTCATCCACTCCTTCCTCACCGCTCTAGCATCCCCCTAAGCTGGGGCACTGAGCCTCCCCAGGACCAAGGGCCTCCCCTCCCATTGATGCCAGATAGGAATCAAGCTTTAACAAGCATTAAGCCATGAGTTCTAGCTGGCTCAGGCTCTGGCCAGGTTGAACGATGTGAAAAGGCCAATATTTGAGTGTGTCCGACTTGCTTTTAAACAGGCAATTTCACATAGCTCATTCTAAAGGAATGTACTGCGTTTTCAACATCACAGGTGGGTGGGAAAGAACATTTCTAGATTCTTCCCCATAAGAATGTTTTCCTTGACTTGGGATCAGTGGTCCTGGGGTCACTGAGGTAAGATAAGGTAGGGATAGTTAAATATGCTATGTAAGGAGTATACAAATTCGGGCAGTGATTATCCTAGGATGTATTTTTGCCACATTAAATAAATTAGCATTTTAAAAATACAATGAAATGCCATGGGATCATAGACACAATCCCCCCCCCCCCCCCCGCATATCTCCTGTCATGGCACACCATTCCATACAGACATTCACTGCATAGCTATTGACCTGTTGCTTAATGTCCACTATGTCTGTAGATGTGGTATTGATAAACCTGCCAGGGACTCATTTCTGGCATCCCTGGGGATCCTCAGTATGGCAAGATCCACGACTCTGCAATAGTTCCTGCTGTTTGGATAGCACTTGACAGTTTAGGAAACTCATATTCCTTTCCCTGATGCCCAAACATCATAGCATACATCGTTGTTCCCGTGTTTATGATGGAGAAGATGCGATCCAGATGGATGAACTTACTTGTCGAGATTTATAGGACTTAATGGAAGGGGCTGGACCTCGTCTGGGCCCTCCTGCTTCCCAGCAACAGATGGATGTCAAGCTGCCTGGATTTGCTCCCTCCTCCTTTCAATATTCTCCGAGTTTGTAGATTCCTTCAACACTGGTCCATAATTTGCTTATGGAGGAGTCTATGAACATCTCCTAGGCTTTGTTTCCAAGCGGAGGATGGGGCTCTAAGCAGCTCCTTGTGAGCTCTAGGGAATGATCTCAGCATCCCAGACTAGTTCTCTCTTTTTGAAACAGTGCTGACCTTGTTCGTGCTTTGAAACCACAGCCATCTGCATAAAGCAGAGCTGGAAGGGTGGCTCACAACAGGCAAATATCCCCTCGTTTGCACGATGCTTTCAGAGAAAAAAGACATCAGAACATCCATGAGGCACATTACATAGAAAGCTAAATTTAGAATGCGTGGAAAACGTGTGAAGAACATCTGTTAGGGACCTCTTAAGGATCTGTCTGAAGTGCTGGAAAGCATTAGGGTGTAAGCAGGCAACAATGTTGCCCGTTAGAGCCCAGCCAGGCGCTTCACAAAGGTGAAGGGAAACTTCCCTTCCGCCTGGAGTGGATTGATGGCAACTCTTCCAGAACATTCTCGAACTGCCCAAGGACTGGGCAGAGCCTGACCTAGGTTAAAGAATATACTATATGCATGTATAAAAATTCCAAAGAAAACCCATTATTCTGTCAACTTAATTTGCACTAAAAATTCCATATAATTCAATAAAAAGAAGACATTTCTAATTATACTTTTTTTTTTTTTTTGGACATTTCTTCTAGTTCAAAAAAATAGGGAAATTAAAAGATCAGCAGAAATTCTTTGTGGTCACAGGGTGCTTCTGTAGCACAGGAAAAATTACAGACCTCTCTTCTCTCCCGACCTCTTTCTTTCCATGTTCAGCACCTTTGCTGGTATTTCTCTTTGAAGGGGAAAATTATGCAGTTCTTTTTTGTTGTTTGGTCATCTGAATCTCTTGCTGCTACTGCAGAAACTGGCAGAGAAATGTCCCGAGCATTTTGACTATAATTTCAACTTAGTTCACTAGTTCTATAATTATGTATTTTCTTTCTTGTGCATTTATTTTTCAGGCTTTTCCCTAGACATTTATAGCAGCTGCTTTCTTCCTGGCTCAGGGCCACAGGGGAAATTTTGGCAGAAAACAGACATTAGCTGACTAGAATACAAGATCCTTCTCTTCTGCCACTAATCACCTCTCCTCCCTGCCCATGGAATCTTTGGGCCTTTAAAGAGAAAACAAACAATTTACCTGCAAGGCAGAGGGAAGGTGTGTGAAGTTTTGCCTTGCTGGGTGTGCTGTGTAAAGGGTCACCAGCTACTGTGTAACTATGCTTTGCGTAGAGACTGGACCTCAGGATGCCAGACTGAGACCAGCTTTGAGTGGCCAGAACCATAGGTCCCTCCCATTGTTGGAAGAACAACTAAGACAATAACCCAGAGAAGACTTCATAAGCTATAAAATGCTACATGGGCTTTTGCTGAAGCGATGCTGTGTTGAGCTTAAGATGTTTGCAATCTGGCTCCAGGAAGATAATGTTTGCTGACTTCTAAATCAGATATCAGTGTTTTGGCAAAACAAAAGACATTGTAAAGTCTCCGTGTGAACATGTCTGCGTCATCCACCACTGCTGGCATGAACCCCTTGGTACACTGGTGGGAAGAACTCTGCTTCTTAAGGGAATGCTTGGAAATGCAATCAAGTGTTTGAAAGACTCACATCCATTTCAGTCACTGCATTCAGCTGTGATGGGTACCGACAGAATTCACTCCCCAGGTTCTTAAAAACCAAGTCAAAGTTCTCCTAACTTAAAGTTTTCTCTGATCATATTTTACATTCATTGGGATCTGATAAAAGCACGGGGTGGAGCTGAGAGTACAGGTCATTTGTAGAACCCTGGCCTAGGATGGCCAACGCCTTGGGTCTGGTCCTTAGCCCTCTTAAAAACAAAACTAAAACAAATCTGCCAGTTCATTTGATCTTGGGTTAGGATGTGGGGTCATTACGATGAGCTGGTCCTTTAAATTAACCTTTAAAGTCTCGGTTGCTAAGGTTCAATAGTTAGGCCTCCTGTGTGTCAGTTAGCATCCTGTAGTTCCTTTTTAGGCTCAGCCCCTTTTCAAGTTTACCTCAGGTTGACTTGAACCTGGGATTTGAGTCACTCTCTATTCCCTTCAATCAAATGATTCTGTTTCCTTGGTAACTGAACAGACACAAAGTCTGCAGGCTCAGAAGGACAGGTCAGGACTAGTAACAAAATAGTAATTTTGATGTTTTCATCTTCTCTTTCTAGAAGTAATTCATTCCATGTCGAAAGTCCTTGGGATGGGGTGTAAATTGTAGTGGAGCCGTTGTCCAGAAATTTCAAGGCCCCGGATCCCAAAGTAAGAAACAAAACAAACCAAGAAAGTCCTAGAGCTTAAGAATCTCAGGGATTATAGACTAGACACATTATTTCAAAGACTCAGTATGAAAATATCTCTAGGAAAACAACCACAATTGCAGAGGCAGCCCTTTGCCTCGATAAGAAGTAAGCCAAGGAAAGAGCGTGCGAGTTTAGGGTCCCGCCCATGGCTGCAATGACTTATAGCAGAATCTATTTGCATTCATTATTTGCCTACAGTCATTGTACACACAGAGAAACAACAAAACAATTGTCCTTAGATGCTCACTGACAGATGCCTGCCTTGGTGTCTACGATCTCTCCCAGAGATAACTGTATCCAGGAAGGTAGTAACCCATGGTAACCAGGAACTGTGTGAGAGAGGCAAAGTCCCTTGGAGGTGTGCTCAGTGTTTCTTTAGTGAGGAAAATTATGTATTTCTTTTCAATTTTCAGTGTTTACCGGGATTGCACTGTGATGCATGTCATAATCAATGCACTGTGTCTCATGTCATAATGAATGCACTGTGAGGTTGCTACCAGTACATGGCATCTACTTAACAGCTTTGTGAGTTCACTCTTGAGGCTGCTTAGCTGTTGGAAGGTCTGGGGGCTCCTCAGCACAGATGCAGGGGCACATTCTGTGCTAAGCAGAGTGTTTTCTCACCCCAAGAAGTGAAATTTTGGTGATTATAAAGTGACTTGATTGTTTGCTTTTAAAAAAAAGTCAGAAATCATATTTATGAAAAAGCAGGCTATGAACTCTATGCATACTGAGATGAGCATGAACAGGTGAACATGATTTGCACATAAGTAATGTCCCTGAGTAGAGGCAGAATGGTGCTTTCTTGGCAGCCTGGATATCTTGATTTAAAAAAAAAAATCTGAAAAAGACCCATCTTTGCCCACATCTGTACACAAATCACAAGATGATACTTGCTTCCATGTAGGAATGGAGAAGTCACTGTTTGCATTTTTATGTTAAATCTTCTGAAACACAGAAAAGGCTGCAGTGCTGATCCCTAAATCCAGGACCACAGGCAAAGCCTGGGGCAGCTCAGCTGAGAGGTGAGGGCTCATCGTAGTTCACGCTCTCGAACAAGACTTGGCAGCAACTCTGATTTAAGAGAAAATGTTAACTTTATAATGATAAGAAATTAATGGTGACTTTGCATTTACAAAATACAAGAGTGCTTTCATGAAAGGGCCACAAGTGGCTGTGCTCTTTCTTGTACTTTGGCATGTGAAGAAGTAGCAGAGCCAAATTTTGATTGCAAGAGGCATACAATAAGTTTATATTTGTGATGTAGACTTGTCATCTCTCTGCCTGCCTTCCTGTCTCACTATTCATCCATCTATCCATTCATCCATCATCCATCATGTCTGTCTATCTATCTATCTATCTATCTATCTATCTATCTATCTATCTCTTTATTTGAGCTGTGTTAGTAGTTAAGTTTGGAAAGACTAGAGTTGGCGGGACTTTTAGATTTACTTTTTCATCTATGAACTGAGTGGAATTGATATGTGATAACAATTTTATCATTTAATAATATCAAAACTCATTTAGGGAGCAGAGTTTCTATTTTGTTTGTTTCTTAGCATTTGAAAATGTCTAGTGCATGTTACTAAACCATAGCTGTTTACTATGCCATGGTGGCAGCTGGCAGCCATGGTGGCTATACAGAATAAGAAATGCTTTGTCTGTTTTTATTCTTTTGTCAATAATGGTGTGAAGTAGAACCTAGCACCATCCTGAGCCCTGCAGCCATCTCCACCACATGCTGTCTGCATGGACAGAGCAGTGTATTTAACCTCTGAAGTTACTGGGTGTAATTTCATGCCGTGATAGTGTTCAAAGTTGAACAGTGCCAATACCCAGTAGGCTGATAATTGAAAACACCAAGGCTTATAGTTCAGGGTTTACATTTTCTAGTTGGCTTAAAATCCTATACTCATAAAAGCCCAGACTCGTGAGTTGTGCCATCTTTCATACAGAAGAGCCCATAGTTACACAGCAACAGAGAATTTCTGTATTATGGGAGGGGGTGGTTGAGGAAGCAGAGGATGAAGAGGTCAGAGTTCAAGCCAGGGTAATATAACTATTGTCATCTGTAACATTTGCATTTTTGTGGTTAGTATGTCTGTAGAGATACATAAGCAGAGCTTTAACCAATATATAAACATTTATTTGCAATCATATTGTGAGACAAAGCAGGAGTAAGATTACTGATACTCCTAATTTAGGGGAATTGTGATTAGGTAACTTTGGAGCCAGTCTGTTTTTGGTTCATCTGTAGAATCAGTGATATGAGAGAGATTAATCCCATATCCACTTATATGAAATGGAAGGAGAGAAAATATTGATTCCATTTTCTAGAAATGCTGCAGTGACTACACAGCTAGTCCTGGCACATTGTTGTACTGTCTTCCTGGTTTCTGTTCCACTCTGCAGGTTGGTATAACTGTCTACCACAGGCCTCTTTCTCTGGAGCAGGGGTGGATCCTGGAAAACTTCTTGAGCCTGTTTTCCAGTCTAGTAGAGTAAGGACCATCTCTTCCCGATGTCTATTCTCAGAATGACTCCAAGAGGGTCCAGTTGCCCTCTTGAGGTCATCTTCCAGTTTTATGGTCAGCCGCTGGTCCTCTAGGCATGTGGTGTGTGATTGGCCTGGGTTGAGTAATTGATCTACCTGTGTTGTTGAGACTGCAGCATTATGGAATAGCATGATTGGCAGTCCAATAACGTTCTATCAAGGATATTAGAATACGAATGATGAGAAAGCATTTAGTAAACAGTTGCATTCCCAGAAGACATCAGACATCACCTGATGCTCTTCAGCCATAAATGTAACACCATCCCACCCTGCTTATATCCATATGTAAACGGTTCTATATTTTCAAGTATATTTTGTTAATAAAATACATTCTTAAATCCAATTACCTCCTCTGACAAATTTCTTCTTTTTTTACTATTTTATTTATTTATTTTAATTTTGTTCATGAGTGTTTGGCTTTTATATATGTCTGTGCACCATGTGCATTCTTGGTGCCTGCAGAACCCAGAAGAATGCAATGAAGATCCAGGGACTGACTGGAGTTACAGACAATTGTGAGTTGTCATGTGGGTGCTTGGAATCAAACCCGAGTCCTTCAGAAGATCAGTCAGTGCTCTTAACCACTGAGCATCTTTCCAGCCCTCTTCCATATTTTAAAGTACAGAGAATCTGAAAATCTATATCTATCTTATATCAATCTCTTATATTTTAAGGGAAAAGTCTTTGTCCTCCTAATCTCCAAATTAATAAAATTTATTGAGATACCAAACCTAAATAAAAGTAGGTTTAGTGAATTACTTAGGTGACATGCCACAGGGAAGCCAGATGTTAACTGTGAATATAAAGTGTGTGTGTATGTTTTCTGCTATGCATACGTTTGTTTTAGGATGGTAAGAAAAACACACAGAAGCAGTTCAGTTCAGATGGGAGATTTGGCTGTTAGGACTAACAATTCCCATCACCCTCTGGCATAGTGTTCCTTGGGGATATCTGAGAACTCTTTTTTTTTTTTTTTTAATCTGAGAATTTGTTTAAACATTAGACCTTGTGGTGGTTTAAATGAAAATGGCTCCCAAAGGCTCAGAGGGAGTGGTGCAATTAGAAAGTGTAGCCTTATTGGAGGAAGTGTGTCACTGGGAATGGCCGTTAGAAGCTCAAACCAGGTCCAGAGCCACTCTCTCTTCCTGCTGCTTGTGGGTCACATAGAACTCTTGTCTCCCTCTCTAGTACCTTGTCTGCCTGCATACCATAATGCTTCCTGCCAGGATGACAATGGACTAAACCTCTGAACTGTAAACCAGACCAAATTAAATATTTTCCTTTATAAGGCTTGCTGTGGTCATGGTGTCTTTTCACAGCAATGAAAACCCTTACTAAGACAGACCCCGAATAGTTTTCTGAATGGGACTTTATCATCAATTTATTACAATTCAGATAAGTTTTTCCCTAAGCCCTTGGTGAGTTCTTCTAATTTCTAGAATTATTTCAAGGCTCAGTCTAACAAGGAAGCTGAGCTAGGACATATTTTTATTTCAAGTAATTCTTCAGTTATGAAATGGTCTAAATGGTTTCTGGATGCTACTTAGGAAATGAGTTATATAATAATAGTAAAGCTAGAAATAACCATTTTTCTAAGCATACTATCAATACTTTTTCTACCTTTCTTCTGAGCAATGTATCTGAGTCCTTTGGTTCACTGAGTCACAGAAAGAGTGAAGTAAGTCAGGAGAAGGACAGGTAGAGTAGCTAAGATGGCTCTAACATTGTCAGCTTTGCTGTGTGGTAAGTTTCCTGGACAGTTTCGTGCCTCTGAGTGTGCTTTCTCAGTAACTTCAGTCTATGCATATTAGATAGTGGTACTGTAAATATTAATTACATACTGTTTATGAAGGACCCATCCCAGAACCATATATACAGTGGATGTTTATAAATACATGTTTGTTAAAATTGCTATTGTTACCTTGACCATTATAGTATTCTTTTTAAAGCATAAAGGAATATCCTGTCAAAATCTATACAAGATTAGTTTGTCTCCTTTTTCAACATCTCATTCTGTATGATTAGCTCTGGATCCAGGTTGCACAGATTAGTTTTGTTGACATGGCATAGATTGGAGTCATCTGAATGAGCAACTACCTCCATCAGATGATCCTGTAGGCATGTCTTTGTGGCATTTTCTTGATTGTTGATTGATGTGAGAGGGATCAGTTTACTGTGAGTAGTGCCAGCCCTGAGCAGATAGTCCTGAAAGGTATTTTAAAAGGTAGCTGAACAGGAAGCAAGCAAAACAGGAAGTAGCATTCCTCCCTGGTCTCTGCTTGAGTTCCTTCTCTGGCTTTCTTTAAAGATGAACTTGACCTGGAAATATAAGCTAAATTAATTCCCTTCTCTCCCAGGGTTGGTTTTGGTCAGAGTCTTATCACAGCAACAGAAAGCAAATTAGAACAAAGGTTCTACCCTTGGATCAGAGTTTTTAGGAGTAATTTGGTGTGTTTGTTTTATGTGTGTGACTCACTTAAGTGTAGTTTATCCCTCTCAGGAGCCACGATTTCAGATGTTTCTGCATTTGCTATGGAACTGTAAGGTGCTGCCTGCTGTCACTGAGGGACCTGCTCTTCCTAAGATGGGAAATTCCTGCATTTGGTTCTAGACCAGCTTTATCTCCCTTGGGAAAGCTGTGGGTTTCCTCTTCTCATATCACAATAACCAATGTGACTTGTCACACTTTCCTCTTGTTTGTCAGGATGAGTGATTGCAGTTGGCCTTCTCAGTCACTTGCAGTCACATGACTCATTGTATTTTGACTATTTACTTTTCTCCTCCCATTAAAACTTCCCACTAAAATTTCATTTTGTTGATTGAGTTTATCTTTTCGTGGTGCCTCATATCATTTGGGGGAAAGGGGGAACTATAAACAGAGATATTTTATTTGTGAATTTTTGCAGACATTAATGAAGAAAGATTTATCACAGGAATAGTTTTGTATGGACTTTTATTTGGAGGCTCACACCTGTTTGTTTCAATCGGCTGCCTCTCATTAACCTAACTAGTTGTCTGTTACTTTGTTAATTTCATGCATGTGTTTGTTCAACTTTTTCCAGTTTGTTGGGAAAGAGGTGATAAAGGCAAATCAAGTTGTCATTAGGAAGCTTGTGTCCTATTAGGGAACCTCACTCTTGACAGGAAGTACTGGGCCTAGTGGTATCCATGCTGTTCCCCATGTAAATAAAATAAAATTTAAATGCTATGCTGTTAGTGTTGATGAGAAAGAATCAATATCTTGATGAAAGGCCTAACTCTCTCCCACCCCTGTTGCTCTGCAGTCTAGGGATTGGTTGTTCTGTTCACCACTATGGTAACTTTTCTGCAATAGCTGCAGAAGATTTCCGTTAGTACCCATGGAGAAAATATGAAGTCTGATGTTGCATCTCTAACTATACTCTCAAAGACAGGGGAAAATATGGCTTGAGAAATCTTCGTTGACTCCTTTACCCTGTTGTGACTATTTGAACTACATTCTCAAGATATTTCTCAAGTCAATATATGGCTTTGTTTATGGTTGATTTGCTTCCTTCCCACTCGTGGTTTAGGGCAACAAGAGACCTTTTATCCCATTACATAAAGAGAGGAAATGCAGTATTAATCATGGTTATTTTATTCATAGGCATCACTGCCTCAGAAGAGCCTGGACTGCACCTGGGATAACCCTGCTTTCAAACCACAACCTGTCCAGGGATATTTCTTTTCATCTCACAGATTGTTTCTGTTTTTCTTTTTCTTTTTCTTTCATATAATACTACATTTTACTTAGGAGCGAATTCCTTATGTTAGGGATAACAATGCCCATTTTAAAATTTATTTTTGCTTAATGCTTTGAATTACTCTTATTTATTTTATACCTCACTGGGTCCTGGACTGAGCCTAGCTGTTGTATTCTGTACCTTAAAATTGAGAAGAACCTAGAAGTAAGAGTGAGCTAGATTGGGAGCTGTGGTGTTACTAACCTCTCAGGCTTTGATTCTGAGACAGGCACTGCATGTGGGAAAAGCTCTGTGAATCTGATCAGTGGTTCCTGGCTTAGTGCCTTATTTGATCTTCATTGTTAATGTGAGCAATTGAGGATATCTATTTTTATAACTGTCAGGCTTCCAGGTTTGTATGTCTGAGGTTGAGCTCTGGATGCCATGAACACTTACCTGGGGGTTAGACTTGGAGAATCTGAGCAGTTCTCCATGAAAAAGAAGGCTATCTTTCCAGCCCAGATTAGAGAACCTAGGAAAATGGCTGCCTGGCTGGTAAAGCTCCTTCCTGGTCAGGAACACTTTTGTGGGTGTGTCATCTATGAAATTACCCCTTCCAACACACACACACACACACACACACACACACACACATAGAGGGGGAGAAGGAGGGGGAGAGGGAGAAGGAGAGGGAGAGGGAGAGGGGGGAAGAGAGCGATAGAGAGAGGAAGTGGGGAGAGACATATACATACATGTAATACACTCTCATGTACACATAAACATATTCACACACATAACGCATAACACACACACACACACACACACACACACACGTGACCTTCCCTGCCCTTGGGGATCATCAGCCCATATATAGTTCCATGAGGGGAAAGGGAGCAGAGATGATGGGTG
>JADRCH010000035.1:3471623-3488208 GCA_019843965.1 Rhynchomys soricoides | reverse complement strand
CTCATGTACACATAAACATATTCACACACATAACGCATAACACACACACACACACACACACACACACGTGACCTTCCCTGCCCTTGGGGATCATCAGCCCATATATGGTTCCATGAGGGGAAAGGGAGCAGAGATGATGGGTGGGGTCTGGAGGGGTGGGGAGTAGGAGGGGGATGGGAGGTGGGGAGTGTGGGGTGGGAGGATGGAGGTGTTCAGAAGCCCTGTGAATATGTAAGGTGAAGAAGACACACTGGGACCAGATACAGGGGAGCCGATCAACTTTCCTTGGAGTGCCTCAAGGATTGTATAGTTCTGGGGGATGGGGAGGGGCAGGGACATCAAGGATGGGCAAAGGTCATTGCTGAAGGCTTGAGGTCCTAAAATGCCTCATTAGCATGGGGAGGCATTTCAGAAATCTCAGGTGCTAGCTGACCTGGTTCTTATTTAGAGAAATAAAGTGAAATCTGCAGACTAACTAAGGCGATGTGACATTCTGCAGATAAGAGGTAAGTGTGTGTAGAGGGGGATTGGACTCCCCAGACAAGGTCAGAGAAGGGGAAATCCAGCCATTGAAGAGAGCCCTTCATTATGCACTGAGCTCAATCTGGTCAATGGCAAACTTTGGCTTTAATTAGCAGTTTTCTCACAATACACACACACACACACACACACACACACACTCATACACTCACACATGCACAAGATGCTCTCACATACACATATAGATATATTTTGTACAACACTCACACATACATGCACACATACCAGATGTACACACTCACACATATACACACACACTCACAGAGAGACACACACACAAACTTGTACACTTGAACATACAATGTGCAACACACACACACACACACACACACACACACACACACACTGAGCTAAGTTTGGTTGTTCCCATCTTAAGATTCTAAATAGCTTGCACAAACAGTTCCACAGTATCCTATAAATGTGTCCCCATGGGTTGTACAGCTGGCCCTGTCTATAATTCTGTGCTCATTTGGATCTAGCTGCATCAAGTATGTTCTTGAAGCGATGGTCTTTTGAACACACACCTTTTAGATCTTATCAGATGCTAATGAAACAGCCACTGTGGAGACTGGCCGCAGGACATATGGCATTTCTACTCACCTAAACATGCAGAAAATCAATTTCTGAGTTAAGCCCAGCCAGTTCTGATAATGCCTGGGCCTGGCCATTGGATTTCCCTCCCCATACCCCACTGCTTTATTGAATTCCCTGGTAGTGAAGGCCATCTTAAAAGTCTGCGTGGTCCTCATAGCTGCTAACTGAAAAGATGCTTCGAGGCTATTCTTTATGTTATCCACTGTCCACACTGTTAGAATCAATGAAAGACTTTTCTCTTTGTTCTCAGTACCAAGAACGGCTGCTTTCCTGGCCGGTTTAATTGGTTTGGTTTTTAGAGTTAGGGTCATGTGATTGTGCCTCTCTCTCTGTCCTGGTTGCTAGGGTACTTGGAAATATGTGACCGGCTACAAAATGCATGAAAGCATCGGAGTTAGCATGTTGTGTAGAAATTTTATTCCTGATTTCATCTTAGCTCCCACTCTTCATTTTCTTTCTGTCTTCATTTTCTGTCACTTGCATTTTATTTTTAATTATTTGGTTTAGCCAGGTTCTCTACCACAGGTTGGCTCAGTCTCTCTATAAGCTGAAGATGACCTTGAACTTCTGATCTTCCTGCCTTTATCTTCCCACTCAGCATCATCATGTTTTGTTGATGCAGTGCTGGGGATTGAACCCAGGGCCTCAGGCATGCTAAGCAATAGCTCTACCCACTGAACTATATCCATGGCCTCTCAAACAGTACACGGTTTTAAAAATAGTACACTGTTTTTCTCACTGTACCTATTATTTCATAAGTTGCCTTAAATTTGTTCTAGAATATGGTGAGTAATTTTAATACTAGCTAAATTTAATTCAGAGTAAAAACTTATCAAATATGCCAGGTTCCTACTTGCTAACACATAAAGGAACAAAATTTCTTTAGAGACAGGGTCTCACTATATAGTCCTAATTTGCCTGGGATATTAGACCAAGCTGGTCTTGAGTTCACAGAGATCCACCTTGCCTCTGACTCCCCAGTGCTGGGATCAAATGTGTGCCAGCACATCTGATATGAAGGAAATGTTCTACAGGCATGATGAGGTTTAAGCTATGAGGAAATGAGCAACCAGGATGCTTTTTTTGCTATGAGGTACAAGGAGCCATCTTAGAATGGTGTCATATAAGGAATTTGAAAATGTTCCAGCAGATTCTTACCCTGCAAATCAGTTATACTGGGTTCTACTTCATGATGATTCTCAGGCTTAAAAAAAAAAAAAAAAAAACCAAAAAAAAAAAAACCATGCTTCTATTTCTTGCTGCTTCGTAGGATGAATATGTTGACATAGTAGGTACCACCAAATATATAGGAGTAGCTAACATTAGTACAATTAAGAGCAAGCTGGCATCACTATGGAGATTCACATAACACAAAGAATGTGCCCTTGTTGGGTTTCATCCCAGGGTTGTTTTCTTTGTTTATATTTGTTCAAGAGGGGAGGGTTGTTAGCCCCTTTGGCTACCAAGTTCAGGAAGAAAAGCGTGAGTTGTGACATGTAGCTGTATTTGGTGAACTTGCATTGCCACGTTTGCTTGTGGTTTTGCTCCAATCGTTCACTAAATGCCCATTCATGAAAATTTGCTGAAGACCTACTGTGTGCCGGTTAGTAGGGCTGGATGGACAAATTCACTCTGCCTTCCTGGTGCTTACATGTTGGTGGCTTCACTGAAACCACTTCCATGGTTGCTACAGTCACTTCTCTGTCTCAGTGCCAGGGTTTCACTTCAGTCTGTTAAAATCAACTTCCCGGAGATGAGGCCTTCTTCACCTGCTTTTGGCTTTCATTTTCTTCTTTCACTGATTAAACAATTGGAAGTTTTACTTGATTTCCAGTGAACCACACATTTCACTGATTATGGGGTTATACGGTGTGCTTGATTTGGGCTAATTTACATAATTTTCTGATTAAGCTGCATACTAGCCTTTTGACCTTTGCACTTACGCAAAGGTGGAGGATAATTAGCCTGTACCATTAGATAGAGTTAACATCTGCTTATTTTTTTCTTTTGCTTCAGTGAACGTACACTTGTGATAATATATAGGTTTTCTCTTAAGCTAGATATGAATGCTGTTTTTATTCTGATAGACACTGTACCACTGTACCCATATTTAAAAAAAATAAACCAAACCAACCAACCAAATGACCCAACAAACTATGTGCTTTGTTGTTTGAAAGTAAATAGAAAAAAAATGTAATCTAAAAAGAACTTGTCAGTGGAAGACAGCAGTCCCTGAGCCTTGTGAGCACCCTTGTTTTAATTCTTTGAAGGTAACAGACCCCGTGAGGCTCTTCCGGGAGCCATGTGTTTGTGTGGTGCTTCTTTCCATGAAGGGAGCAGGTTAATTCTGTATGCTATTCCTCTGACAAGATGGAGAAAGCCACTTCCAATTAGCTCTGTTCTGACAGTGATTATCTCAGAGAAAAGGTCTAAAGTGACCTTTGCTGGCCAGCTCGCCGAAGGCCAAGAAGACTTGAGCTGCAATCCTGTGCGTTTTTTATTTTTTATTTTTTTATCTTTAAGGATCCTGTTATTTAAAACTCTCTGATAAACCGAGACAGTGCTAGGATGCCCGCTCTCCCCTTCTGTTTTTTAAATAATTTTAGTTTTAGTACATATAATTTTATCTTTAATGCATTTTAATTAAAATATAATTACGTCACTTCCGCCTTTTGCTCCTTCCCAGGCTTCCCCACACTCAAAGCTACAAGTTCACAAACACACCCAAGTCATCGTAGGTAAACTTGATGACACTCAGGAAAGTTACAGAGGAGCCTGACTGCCACCTTCACAGATTGATGCATGAATGCTACGTAATCACGTCTGTCGTAGGGTCCATGATGTAAGACCCACAGCGCTCCTGCTCTTCTGGTGCTTTACAAGACTTGTTTCTGTGGTTGGGGTTGGCTCGATGGAAGTGCTACCCCAGCATGTTTAAGACTCAGGGGTCGGTCCCTAGGATGAGAAAGGAAGGGAAGGGAAAGGGGAGGGAGAAAGAAGCAAACATGTTGTAATCAAGCCATCTGTGAGCATCTTGGCATGGAATAATGTCAAATACGTCCTCAAATTATCTACTTCATTTGTTACACATTTAAAACTACACACAATGCACTTTCCCAAATACTGTATTCAAAGTTCCCCACACTGGGAAGACTGGAAATTCAATCCCTTGACAATCCATCGAGTGACTCATGTCTCAGTCGATGGTGCCCTTGTAGCTGCCAATCACAAGTAAGAGCCAGTAGCTCCCAGAAGGCTCATTTCCTGTAGTTTTCTATACGTTGCTGTGGGTTTCTTAGAATCTGAGCAAGGCTATATTTGCTTCCATAGCCAACATGATCTCATTGTCAGGTTTTACCTGGAGCTTTTGTTTTCTGTTGTCCCACCATGGTTGTAGATATTATTGCCGTTTTCTCCATTTGCTAAGATTGGATGCAGAGCCCACAGGCTGCATCTGACTCCATGAGGCCATGAGATACAATAATGAGTAGGCAGACCATGAAGGCTACTTCCTCATCCACTTGAGAGTGTGGCCTACAGCATGTTTCTCTGATACTTGACAATTCAGTATTCAAGGGCCATCGAAATTATGGTAGGAGCCATCAGTCTAACATTGCCCAGTAAAAAGGTCCAGTAAACAGCACGTATCCAATAAATTATTAACTGCTAATGAGAAAAATATAATCCACTTGGAAGAGACAAATAATATTTATAGTACCATTATATTTGATCAATTACAAAAAAAGCCTAAATAAAATCCTGAGGAGTGGTTTGTTTGTTTTGTTCTGTTATTGTTTTTTTAAGTCATCCTCTGACCTCTCATGCATGCCTAACAAACAAGGTAATGTTAGAAACGTCAGTAACTGTATGATACCATCAATTAGAATATTGCTTCTTTTATATAACAGGAAACTAAAGTAAAACTAACTTAAAAACATGACATTCATTATTATATATAAGAATACAGATGTCTGGACTGACTCTTCCAGCCCTTCAGTGAGGTCTTCAAAGACCAATGCATTCTGTGTCCTATGTTGGGATTCTGCATGGCTGAGATCAGAGCTATGAGCTTCCTCATCTATATCTGAGAGGAAGAGGGGTTGGAGAGAGAGAGAGAGAGAGAGAGAGAGAGAGAGAGAGAGAGAGAGAGAAAGAGAGAGAGAGAGGGAGTGACAGAGAATTAACTGGCTCTCTCTCAAGAATCAGAAAAAAAAATTTTTTTTCCAAAAGTCTGTAGCAATCCTTTGCTCACTTTCTAACATCCAAACTGGCCCGTCTAATTACTTCATTGACAATGGACCCAGGATTTCTGTTGTTCACTTAGACAAAACACCTGGACAGGAAATCAGTTAGGAGGGTTGATGACCATCACTTCAACCCACTCAATCACATAGAACAAAGGTAGAAATGGAAGAAAGCTCAGACCCGTGCCTGCAGAACTGACTTGAGGAGTAGCAGACAGCAAGTTAGACAAGAGTAACCGGTGAGGGATAAGGACACGGCAATGTCATCTCACAAAAGGGGGATTGTGCAAATGTCACTGAGACTGAATAGGAGACAGAAGGGGAATGATCAGAATCTCTTAGAACACAGTAAGGCCACTGCACAGGAGAACATTCTTTATGGACAGATGTAGGATATTAAGTCCAAATGCACACAAGCCAGGTGCTGTTGTGCTGGCATCCTTGGAAGCAGAGTTTATGGTTCTTATCCTGCTCACTAATTGTGATTGATAATCACAATAGGTGTCAGTTTTTCATAACTTGTCTTATGATGCAGGTAAAAGGCCTCTGTCACACATCAATATACAGTTGATTAGCATGCCCAAGCTTGGCGAAAGCAGTATGAATGCGGAATTATTTAAACCTGATTACTTTAACCTCTTCAGGGCTTCTCGGGTTCTTCTTCACACCTGAGCACGAGGAGCTCAGTTCTTTTTACAAGGCAGCCCCCAATCTCTCTGGTCCATGGGAAACTCGAACGAATGTCCATTCACATTCACATCCACATCCTATTGTGTACAGAAATAGAAGCCTGGGTGGGTGAGTCGTGAACAGAATATTAGAATATTGATTCTTCCAGATCTCTTAACCAAGCCCTGGGTGGGATGTAACCAGATGTTATGTTGATGGCCTGGAGGGAAAGGGGAGTGGAGGAACGCGAAGGCAGCAAGTTCTGCAGGTGTTTGCGATTTCTCGGACCACTACTTTTTTTTCTTACTGTGTGTGTGTGTGTGTGTGTGTGCTGTGGGTGTAAGGATATGAGCGAGGGCTTGTGAAGGTCAGGAGGCACTTTTCAGGAGTTGGTTTTTCTCTTTCGACCATGCGAATCTGAACACAGACTGTCAGCTGTCGCGGCAAACATTTTTACCTCACAGGTCATGCCTGACCTCTTTCCTTAAAATTCTGAACACCTTCAGTGAAGGGATTATATTTTACTTGCGTTGTATTCACAGAGCTTACATGGAATGGCATATCTGTGGAGAAATGTTAAGCAAATGTAAAAGGTTAAATGTCATAGGTCAGCCAAAGGCTCCAGTTACACAGCGTCTCTAGTTATCACGTGAAGCCCGGCAGAAAGAGCTCCCTGTTTAGTTTCGTAAAAGGCCGTCAGGACCCTTGAACTACTGGCTCAAATAGGAGTGGTTTAACTTTGACAACACCTGGAAATATTCTGAGTTGTCACAGCTTGGGAAAATATGGGATACTATTGACATCTCATTGGTAGAGGTCAGGGGTAATACAACACAGAACGAGAGTCACGTGCAGCAGGTTCCCAGAAAGCTCAGCCTAGGAGAAGCGGCATTTGAGTGGACCATGGCAGATACTGTCTAACGGGGGAGTTGATAAAGGACACAGCAAGGACATGTATGAATGACCACACTGAAGAACTCAAGAGCTCATGTGCCGTAGAAGGACAGATGCTTGCAGAGAAAGGGAAAAAGGAATGCTTAACAGAGATCACCACAGAGAGGATTCAGCTACCAAATGTCAATAGTGTTGAAGTGGACGCACCTTGCTGTAATTGCATATCTCTGTGGTTTTCTGGCTAGAGACTGGGCATTTCCTTCATACTTCCTTACAGTAGAGTCTGTTGTTATCCAAGTAATGTTACCTGGAAAAACAGAACCAATCCTAGATTTCAGGATCACATGGAGCTATTGAAAAAATGATCTGCAAAGGGTCTATGTAGAATGTCCCTGAACGTCAGTTGTACATAATTGAGTTTTATCTGTGTATATCTATTTCTCTGAGTAGAAATGTAATCATTTGTTAATTAAGGACCTGCTCTAGAACACCTAGAGTGTACAACAAGCAATGGTTGATGTGTGTCCGTGCCAATGTGTGCTTTGTTCATCCTCCAAGACTATACTATGATGGCCAATAACATAACATGACACAACATAACACAACACAAGGCAGCTGTGTCTACTAAAGTTCTTGCTGGGGGACTGATCAGGAGGATGGTGTCTGACAAGCTGCAGGGTGCTGAATAAAGGCTCTACACAGCTGTACAGAGGGGCGTGATTCCCAGGATAAGTCCTGCCATGTGTGCATTGTTCCAAATCTGGCAGATTTCTGTGCAGTCACATCTGCGTTCATAGTTGTGGCGTCTCTCATTACAATTTTACACTATGATCTAGTTTTTAATGCCTTAAGTTGACTTCAATAGACTTGCTGATTGGACACAGTAAATATTTGTTTCTATGAGACTAAGAAATAGTAAGCACTCTGATAAGGTATTCCTTTTCCTTCTGTCTGTAAATGTTTGTCTTCCTAAGGCACGTGGACTCTTGACTGTGGCCATTCATACATGTCCTAGCTGCGTCTGATATTCCCTCCTGTGTTAGACAGAGTCTGTGAAGGCCACTCAAATGTCACTGCCTGAGGCTGAGCTTCTTGATAACCTGCTGCATGTGCTCTTTGGGCTGTGCATGTATATTGTGGGTTAGAAAATACGTTTGAGGACAGCTGCTGGATTGCAAATAGATGTTCCTGTAGGAGGCTACCTTGTCACGCATCTGGACTTCTGCACCTCTGTTCCTATGACAAACTGATTGCTCTTGTTGTACATTCTCAAGATGTGCCATTTCCTGTTCATGCAAATTAGGGGAGTGAAGGTTGCATTTCTCTTTCTTTCCATTCCTGTGAGTTCTCCTCTTTTGAATGCCCTGTTAGCAGAATTGATATGGTATGAGAGACTGATGCTTCTTGGCATCTAGTCCTCAAGAGTGAGTTCCAGTACCACATGTCTCAAAGTGGGAGGGGACTCACATTAAAATAGACACGTGTATACACATGCTTGTGTCTGTGTGTTTCTGTTCTCATGATGCTAAATATAGTTGCTTAAAGCAGCCAGGAAATATTGAAATTAGTTTTCAAGTTCATAGTAAGGACAAGTGAATCAAAAATGAGAAATAAAAATGCACAGGCCAGGACCAAGTTCACAGACATCCCAGAGGCCAACTTTATACATTTCACTTTCCAGTTGCTGAGCATCTTGGTAACCTGCATTTTCAGAATGCCTATCTTGCCTAATAGTTTCAGAATAAAATAAAGGTACAATATCAGAAGAAAATATTCTTGTCGATCCTATGTTTTCTTATAGTGTTCTCTTAAGGATGCTTTTGGAGGGTATGCATTTCTCTTGCATAGAAAATGTAGAACAAACTTGGAGTTTCTTTCTATATATTTTGGAAAGACTGCTTCATAAGAAGCAGAGTCCCTTGTGGGGCTGGAAGGCAGCAGCTGAGATGAACAGCCCTGGGCAGTTTGAAAACCTGACTTGGGAAGAGAACTCATAGCCCACTTTGGACTGTCCAGATCAGCCCATCTCTTTTGACTCTTACTACTTCTGGTGAATTCTTGCAACACAACCTTCTGCCAATTCTTCCACTTTTATACTTGGGCCCATAAACTATCAAAGAAGTAAGTGCCATGTTACTGAGAACACTGTGGTTATTCAGATGACTCCATCTTAAAGTGAGTGGAGAGATGCTCTTAAGGTTCCAGAGACTACAGAGCGTCTGTTCATGGAGGGACAGGCAGTAACTAAGTGTCCTTCCTTATCTGTAGGGGTGTGTGCACACATGCACATATGCATGCTGGTGTGTGTATGCACACATGCATACATGCATGTTTGTGTGCCTGTAGAGGTCACCAAAAGCTTCTGAAAGAGAGCAGCTGCTAGCTGGGCCCAGTGCCAAGTGGACCCCAGAGGCAGGGAAAGCAGGGCTGGCTCTAAGCTGTGGCTGTGCCCTCTGCTGCTGCTCCTGTGTCAGCTGGCAGGGGACTGCCCCCAAACAGGCTGCTCAAAGAGCAGAGAGGGGTTCTTGTCATAGATGCTGGGGGTTCTCAGCCAGGCAAGAAGAGCTGAGAATCCATCATTCTGTTGGCAGAAGGCCTCTTGGTGACAGGAGGCTAGGCTGGATGCACAAAGCAAAGAGTCTGTGCCCTCAGCTTTTGAATGGATGTTTTCTGGCAATTCTTCCCTTGAGCTAAATCACCGGATGAATAGATGACACAGACTCTTAAGCCTTTTGTAGGAAACAGGCCTACTTTGATACATTCACAAGTAAAATTAATTCATTATTCAAATTGCTAAGAAAATGGCATCCACATAATCTGTTTTTATTTTCTGGTAAATGCACAAAACACTCCGTGCTATTTTTAAGTTTTAGAACTTTGTATAGTGTTAAAATAAGACCGCAGATTTAGTTACTGGCTGACTCAAAATGTCTTCTTCAGGAATAACTGTGATTAATGCAAATGAAGGCAGGACATGTTTCAGGAAAAGAGGGGACAGGAAATGCCCAATTCTAGTGCTCACGCTAGTAATTCAGTTGACAGCATTACACAACGGACGAAAAAACTGAAGCCAAGACTTCTCTCATTCCAAATGTAAAAGAAATATGACCATAATGGTCCATCCAGTCCATCTAACCAGAGCTGCGAACACAGGCTTGGGTGCTAATAGCCAAAATAATACTTTCTGATATGAAGAGCTGACTCCAGGAAGAACTCAAGATGGAAGGAGGTGCAGACCACTGGGACCGTGGCCGCGGTGAAACTGATGAGGCAGGGATCGAAGAATATTCCAAGACTGGTCCAAAAAGAGGCCCTCAGCTGACCTTACAGAGCATGCACAGAGAAAGTCCAACCCCATTTTAAGTAAAAGGAGAAAATATATAAAAGGCCTTGTGTGTGGATCATGCTTTCAAGGCACAGGCCATAGGAAGGGAAGCTTCTGGGTAAGATGCCAGACTTGAAGCTGCCTCTGCCAGGCCTAGTAAAGAAGACTCATGATCGGAAAGAACACGAAGGACAAGAAATGAGCCCTCAGCTAAGCCCTAAGTCGTTTAGCACCTTGTTCTTGGACAAAATGCTTCCAGAATGGGTAAAAATAGCTTTTTCTTTGTGATCCATTTGTTTGCAAGCCACCCTGCTTTGCTAGAGCAGCCAGAGCTAAGGGAACCATGCAATGTCTTCTGCAGTTGGGGGTTACTCTCAGCATTGTGGATCCTGGCAGTGTAGAGGCATCTTTGCCAGTTAGTGGATCTGCCCATCAGTGCTTGATCTCCTGCCATAATCAAAAGTTTGGTTTTCAAGGAATCATAATCATGAAGGTGCATTTGCATACACTACAGCCCAGCTGGTCCTCCAGATGAGAATGTTGTTTTAAAGCAGACCATTAGAATTATTCACCTCCTTCAGATCCTTAATCCTGGGCCCCAAGTACTAGAGTGCAGTAGCACTTCCCGATTTGACCTGCCTTGGATTATAACATGGGACTTGCTGACCAACAGCTAGATAGGACCATGGATTTTACTATGGGATGTGTATAAAGGCCTCGCTCACCACATCTCATAATAGCTTCATTGTGACATCCTGTTGGAGGTCTCCGTACCAGGAACAGTCATACCGTTTGTTGGTTTCTTCCTCTTGTGGTCACGATGCATCTTGAAGGGTTGTATTTTCCCCTCTTTGCTTAACCGTTAGAAAGTGGGAGCTAAATTTGGGATGCAGCTCTGAAAAAGGAAAATGCTAATTTTACCCTTTGTTTTATTAACTTCGTGATAGTTCTTAAACTTTGACAGTGACCCCCTTCAAGGATGATATATCCTTTTGTGATTCATATGTTAACTAAATGAATGTTTTCTCTACTCTGAAGAAACAATAAAAATAAAAATAAAAAGTCTCGGGGCTGGAGAGATGGCTCAGCAGTTAAGAGCACTGACTGCTCTTCCAGAGGTCCTGAGTTCAATTCCCAGCAACCACATGGTAGCTTACAACTGTCTGTAACTCCAAGATCTGACAACCTCACATAGACATACATACAGACAAAACACCAATGTTCACAAAATTAAAACACACACACACACACACACACACACACACATACAAAAGTCTCAAGGGTTTGCAGGTAGAACAGGAAAAGTAGCTCATGAAGCACAATGGAAATCACTGTAAGCAGTTCGTGCTGGTGGAGCCCAGGCACAGAGCAGGCTCGGGTCAAAGGGCATGCCCACTGCAGAGAATGTCAGCTCTGTGCTTTGGGCCATTTATTTTGAGTCAAAGAACCATTTTAGAATTAGTGTTCCCAACATGTTCTCCGCAGGACCTTTGATCCTTTCAAGGTTCTGATATAAAATGCATCGGGGAACTCAAGGAATATATATATGTCTATCTTTTTCAGACCCATACTGAAGAATTTTAAAGAGTCCTTCACATGAGTGATTTGTGACTCTCCAGGAGGCAGGCTCTGTGGTACAC
Organism: Rhynchomys soricoides; assembly: GCA_019843965.1. Taxonomy (NCBI): domain Eukaryota; kingdom Metazoa; phylum Chordata; class Mammalia; order Rodentia; family Muridae; genus Rhynchomys; species Rhynchomys soricoides. The sequence goes on along the minus strand of JADRCH010000035.1, from coordinate 3,476,302 downwards.
GCTTTTCAAAGTTATTTGCATATTTATTTTTTCTGGAATATTTCCAAGAGCTAAACTTCTTTGAGAAAGGCTAGGACATATCACCATGGTGGGTATTATTATTAGAAAATAAATTGCCATTTTTCTCTTAAAATACACTGGCCAATGGCTTAGATGGTTACTGTTAAGATGCTTAACTCATTTCTAATTTAAAAATTTAAAGCAACAGTACATAGGTATAAAAGCAGTAAAGATCTCAGGAAACCTCAGGTCTCAGTGAGAGACTATCTCAAAGAACAAGGTGGAGAACAACTGAAATGGCACCCAGGGTTGACCTTGGGCCCACACATGCACACTCACACGTGTGTACACTCCTTACAAGCCATTCGTGGTGTTTTGTAGATGTATTTAGTCTGCCTTTTAAATTTTTTTTTTTGTTTTTGGAGACAGAAATTCATGTACCCTATGCTGGCTTTGAACTTGATATGTAAAAAGAGATGCCCCTAAAGTTGTGATCATCTCGTGTCTACTTGTGAGTGCTGGAAGGACAGGTGTATCTTCATTCCAGGTTTGTGCGGTGCTGGGAGACAAACCTAGGGCATTGTGCACCTAGTCGAGTACTTCACCAACCAAGGTTCCTCACCACCCTCAGTGAAGTCTTACATACTTAGATTAATTAAATGATTAAGATTTTCAGCCATATGATAATGTAATGTTAAAGTGGATGAAAACATACAAATATGATGATATATTTAGACTTCATTCACTATGGCACAATAGTAATGCAAGTAGAGCCCAGGATCAGACATAGCTTCAATATATGCCCTTAGGAAGGTTACTTACTCCGGAAGCATTGGCTATCATATAGGCATTATGATCTATCTATCTCGTAGACTTCTGAGATCTAATCCATTAATGCACACATCACAACACACATGTGCATACACAAGGACACAAATGCACGCACACACTAGCATGTGTATTTATGGCACAGCATGTGATTCTCAATTGTAAGTGCCTAATCAATTGTAACAATTTTAACTTTTGTTTAGTCTTGAAATGGTTATTGGGCACTTGTTAAGTGTGCTGTGTTGTACATGAATATGTAAGTCTGGAGTTAAAGTCCTGCCCAAAAGCACATAGTCAAGTGGACAAGTAGTAGTCCTATAAACGCATAGGTTGATATAAATATCTATTACAGGTAAATGTAAGTGGGTAAGTACTGGACTCACAAAGAACAGTCTTGTTGGTTCTATGGGGACAAGGTGGGAAGGTGGCATTCTTGAAGTTTCCTAGAAAATGGAACATTATTGGCAGATTTGAAAAGATGAGCTGGTGTTTGGCACAGAAATGACAGGCTCCTGTCTAGAGCAGGCATCTACCATGAAGTAAGGCAGAGTCAGTTCAGAAAGATCATCAGGGTGTGAACAGAAACATGGCACTGCTGAGTGGCTGAATCACAGAGGCTTAAATCCAAAAGAGACATGCTGTTAAATCATAGTCAGGTAGCGGGAGCCAGCAAGGTGATTCAGCAGTGAAAGGACCTCCTCAGAGTTGATGCAGGACAGTACTAAACCCAAGGCTGAGTGCTGACCATTGCTTGGCAGCTTTGGTAGAAAAATAAGTTGTCAGACCCTGCTTAGAACTACTGAATTCATCTCTGAAGTGGGTTACACTGGATTGTGTTTGGGCAAGTTCTTATACCAGGCTGTTTTAACCGTGGAAGTTGGAAAGACACTCCTTTAGATGGATGACTGCGGCCCATGGATCAAGTTGAGTATGAGAATCCCTCTAGGTTTTGGCCTTTCTCTTTGTCTCTGTCTCTCTCTTTCTGCTTTCTATCCCTTTGCCTGCCTGTCTGTCTGTCTGTCTGTAAAAACAGGCCCTTTTCTTTGCTTGGAGAAAGGGCCAGGGGAATATTGCCTGTAGATAAGAGTAAAGGTCCCACCTGGGCATCTAAAGCCTCGGTAGGGAGACGTGACTGGAGACATTTTCTCCGAAGGAAATCTAAGCAGTGTCCATTATGAATTACAAGGCTCATTGATTTTCTTTCTTAAAAAAGATTTATTTATATATTTATTTTATGTGTATGAGTGTTCATCTACATGTATGTACATGTGCCACATGTGTGTCTGGTGCCCACACAGAAGATGGCATCAGATCTCTTGGAATTGGAGTTTCGAGCCACCATGTGGGTGCTGAGAACTGAACTTGGGTCCTCTGCAAGAGTAGGGGGTGCTAGTAACTGCCGATTCCTCTCTTCAACCCCTGATTTTCAAGAGAACTTTTTACTGGGAATATGCCGAAGGTCAAAGGTCATTTCTAAACAGGATTTTATGCTCCATGGACTATCATAAAGGAAACACTCCTTTGAAAGTCCTCCCTTCCACAATTCAAACACATTACTGTAACATCTGTCTATTTCTGTGCTGTATAAATGACCCAGGCACTCAAAAACAGTGCAATCCATGGCAGCCAGCAACATTGTAGATGAACGAAGACCTGGACCGTTTTATTTCTTTGGTTGAGCTTGTCTTATCTCTTAACTCTTGAGTGTGAACAAACCATGCTATGTTATATCTAGGTAACTGTTAGGCAGTGTAAGATCTGAGGTGTGTACCTTAAGCATCATGGCTTTATGTCTTTAAGTGGCACTAAAATATAATGGTAAACATTAATACTTACTGAGCTATATAGCTTAATGTCATTTATATGTTACAAGCTTCCTTAGATAAATATCATGAAGTCTTCATAATCATTCCAGGAGGCAGAAAATATTTCAGCCTTATTTTGTGAAGGAAACTGAGATCTAAACGGAAGGACCTGGAAGGTGCTGTGGAACACACGGATATATCCCGTCTCTTCTCACCATCAGCTAGCGTGAAATTAGCCTCCACCTTGTCTCAGCTGAAGCATCTCTGTTTGTTTATACGGATTATAAATAAAACTCGATTTGTAAAATATCACCAAAGATTAGGATCTAAAGGGAGTATGTATTTCCCCACATCACAAGTAAAATGTTTATCCAGCTGACTGGCGTTCACCCAAGCCACATCTTCACTAAAAGGCACATGCCTTTATCTTTCTTCCACGATGGACATTGTTTCCCTTAACAAAGAAACAAAGCAGTTCCTCTGCCAGAAAGTTATTAATAAGCAGCAGTGACTCAGCAAAGCCGCTTTTGCGGGTAGCTGAGTTTAATCCCCCCTCGCTTTGAATCTCATGCCGTGTGAGCTGCAAGGTGTTCTTGGGTAAGTTGTAATGGAGGCAACAACCATGGGTGTTTTACTACTTTCTAGTTGTCTGGGAAGTACCAGTATAGTTTCCCAAATGCGTTAATATCAGATATCCCAACAACCCTGGCAGGGAGATGGTGGAGCCTAGAGACAGGAAGGACTGTTGGACACTCAGCTGCTGAGAAACTGTGTCATTCACTTAAGAGAGATCACAGACAGGAAGCGAGCACGTCAAGGTCACTTACGTTCACACGCAAGCAGACTCTCAAAGGTGCTGTGCTCTTCTTTGGGGTGGAGTGTGCTTCTGTGGGGATAGGATCTTCTTAAGGGGACAATGGTTGCAGCTGGCCAGCCACTGAGCACAGAAAATGAGAAGGAACATTTGACCACTGCTTTCTCTCCCCCTCCACCCCAAACCTTATTACAAGTCCTGGAAAAATATGTGTGGCAGTTCCAAACAGCCAGGTGTCTGAAGAAGCCAGCTGGCAGAGGGCAGCTGGTCATGACAGGAAAAAGCATTTTGAAAATGCTGGAGTGAGCCTAACAGGGGTCACAGGACAGCTCCCAGTGTGGGGGAGAGACTGTCGACAGGTCACAGAGTACGTGGATGAATTAACTAAAGAAGTCCATTTTGGAAGGTGCAGGGTCTCAGAAAATCTGCTTTTCATAAGCAGAGATGGATAACCAGCTCAGGAACAAGTAGGCCTTCAGAGGCTGGAGGGCCAGCGGTCAACCACGTGGAGCCATGGACTGGGCTGTGCGGCTTGGTAATGCTGAATGCCTCAAGTGAGTGGAGCTCAAGATCTATATTACAAGGAAAGTCTTGCCATTTTAGATGCAAAGATGCAAACCTGCTAAAAGGTGGACAAATTCAGTGTTATTATGGACTTTGGACTTTCCCATCCAGCAAAATTTGCGTAAGAATCACCATGAGTTTTTAGTTATTTCAATCTATGTTTCTTTACTCTCACTCTAGTGACTCATGATCCCACTTACATGCCCAAGACAACAAAATCATACTGTCAACAAACTAGACTCTCCACACACGCCAACCTTACAGATCCTCACAGTAGCTGAGGGCCGCTGTCATCCCATTTCTGCAGGCAGGGAGGCTGAGTCAGAGGCAGGGAACTGATATCAGCAAAAGTGAGAAAAATGTCTGACACGTAATAGGGACAAAAATTGGTCCCGTACTGCCTAAGCCATGCTGCTGGTTATAGCAACTCCTGACTGGATACAGAGATAAAAAGTGCAGGCTGGAGAAATGGCTGCAAGGCAGCCGTGGATAACTCATTTAAGGGGAATGGTTGCTGTGACATGGACTCAAAGTCTATAGAATGAGGCCGGTATTTAATTACTTTTCCTATATCCTCAAGTCCTCAGCCTGCGATTGAAAACCTTGAGGAAATATTGGAGTGGTAAAGCATGAGAGAGAGAGAGAGAGAGAGAGAGAGAGAGAGAGAG
>JADRCH010000035.1:3440418-3471613 GCA_019843965.1 Rhynchomys soricoides | reverse complement strand
GAGAGAGAGAGAGAGAGAGAGAGAGAGAGAGAGAGAGGAGAAAGGAGAAAGGGGTGGGGGCTGCAGCAGCTAAGAACTTGCACAAGACCCAGGGCACAGAATGGTGCTGTGGTCTGTGTGGTGTGGCCATCTGTCATGGCTCACAAACCCTCCAGGCTTTGGCTCCCAAATCTGAAAAACCTCATGTCTTTTGTGGGGTCCTTGGGGAGAAATTAACCAGGCTCCCTCCCCTGACACAGCAGCCTATTGTTACACATATGTTCAAATCCGGCCCCTGTCTCCTGAGGGGAGATGCTTTTCCTTTATACAAACACAGACACAATTAGTCAAGGCCACCCCTTGCCTATCTCCTTCCCTATCCCCACACTTGCTCACCCTCTCCCTGCCCCATGCTGCTCTGGAAGCAATGGTCCTCCCTAGATTCCAGGCCCCAGGTAAGAGCTCTTTCTGTATCTCTTCCTATGGCCAGTCACAGCAGGTGAACCTAGGGAAGACTCACGAAGACCTGCAGAGATGCCAAAACAAGCAAGATCGGTTTGAAGAAGGTAGGGAGGCCAGTGTGCTCTTCCCTTCTGAACTGCAGCAGAGGGAGAGCGGGCAGGACCTGGCTCTGGCTGTGGGGAGTGGAAAGCAAGTAGAAGTGATTGGGGGTGGTTGGTAACCAAGTCCTGGCTGAACGCTGAGAAATAAAATCCAGGCACTTCAAACCTTGTGCCTGAGTTCTTAAATGCAGCCTTAGATGGAATTCTACCCTCCCAGCTCTGATTAATCGTCTGGTGCCTTCACCTGTCAGGGCCTTCGCACAGGAAGTGGCGAAGGGGGTGTGCTCTTCCGATTATTTCTGCTCCACCATGACCTTGAGACTGCCTAGCTACTGTCCATTTGGCCTACCTGTAGAGAGAAAACAGTCCCTCCTGTCTCTCTTTATCTGGGATGTTACCTTCAAGGTGTGAGACAGTGTGGAAAGATGTGGGCAATACAATTCTTTAGAGGAAAATGGCAGAAATTTGTCTCCTAGGCAGGAAATCACAACAACCTGAGTTGAGTAGGGTGGAAGGGTGGGTGTAGGTGTGTGTGTGTGTGTGTGTGTGTGTGCACAGTGGACCCAAGTGTTCTATTGCAGTAGCATCTGTTTGGTAAATCTATCAAGTAAAGCGTCAGGACTGATAACCAGTCTGCATTTAGGCTTTTATTTTCTGAGTATTGTAAGACATAATAACAGCCAAATGCTTTGGTCCAACAATGGTGCTCAGCAGAGCTGCCATTATCCTTAACAAGAGAGTTTCCAAACCTCCGGATTGTGTTTTTCTCATGAGTAGCAGGCCAGGGAGTCAGGTTAAGTTGGTCTGGGTGTAACCCACTCATTAATGGTTCTAATTTACAGACAAGGATACAGATCAAAGGTTTAGAAATCCCTCCTAATGCAAAACTTGGGACTCCTCAGGCTATTGGGTCAGATAAAGGGACATGCTCTAGTGACATCGCTTCAAGGAGAAGGCACTGAAAACAAATGGAGTTTGTTCTGTTCCAGGAAAGCAGGATTCAGAGGAAGCTGAAGCCACGGGAGCCACTTGATCTCTTCCCACTTTGTTCCTGTCATTAATCTGTTTGCATGAGGGACTTTTATGGTCCCTGTCTCCCAAACTCAGATACCCACACATGCTCAGAAGCTGTAGGGAAAACATACAGCTTATTACTAGCAACGTATCCACTGCTATCCCTGGAGACGGAACAAAAGAAAAATCTCAACAAACAAAACCCATCCTTTGCAGTGCATGTCGAGATAGATGCAGAAGCCATTTTGTCACCCCTGATCTCTGGGTGAGTAGACTACGAAGCAAGAAACTTATGACATTGCCAGTCAGAGTCACATGATCTTCTGCATGCTGGGGAGAGCAAGCAACTGTTAAGAGCTGACCCTGTTTTAGCTCTGGAATTCCCTTTCTTGTAAATGTATCAAATAGCATTGGTGGTGACACAGAGGCTCTGGGAGAGCTTGCTGTGTCCTGGGTCATCAGCTAAGTAAGGACTTCACATAGCTTTTCCCATTTAATCCTCACCCCAGCTCTAGGACGCAGACACCATTTTCTTTCTGTCACAGGAGAAGGAGTTGAGACTTAGGTCATGTGGCCAGGCCAAGCCATCTTCTTGTTGGCAAATGGCAGAGTAAGGGTTAAAGCTGGCCACATGACTACAAAGTCTAAGCTCTTTTTTTTAAATTTCCCCCACTTTTTTTTTTATTTTATTTTTTCATATTTTATTTACATTTCAAATGTTTCCCCTGGAGACTGATCCACCAACCAGAGTCTAAGCTCTTCATACTGGGTTGCTGTCTCTAGTTGCTGTCTCTGCTGCAGAGACTTCCAGAGTAAAATCATTCACTTCTCTTGTTTTTCTGTTCCTTGATTCATTCCTCTTTAGAATCAGAACCTAGAAAAACATTTGCCGTTTAAAAATGTAACTTTTCTTGACAGGCCGAGGTGGTGCATGCCTTTAATCACTTGAGAAGCAGAGGCAGGTGGCTCTCTGTGAGTTCCAGGCCAGCCTGGTCTTCAAAGTGAGTTACTGGACAGCCAGAGCTACACAGAGAAATCTTTTCTCTGGAAAAAACAAACAAACAAAAACAAAAACAATTAATAGATAGATAAATAAATTAATTAAATGTATCTTTAAGAGTTTGCCAGTGCATACAGGAAAGTCAGAGAATGGCTGAAGAGTAAACTGTTTCTTTACAGAAGTAAGTAATTCCAGAAGGAAGCAGCCATAGGAAAGCACACTCATAGTGTGCTGAATGGTTTCCTGTGTGGGCTCCACCCACCTGCACTGCTGTTTTCTCTGCACTGAAGACTTGATAATACCATTGAATACTTTATACCATTCCATTTCTGCTTTAGCCAAAATCATTACAACATTTGCAAGAAATATTTGAAAACATTCCCAATGCCATCATTTTAGGGTTATGTGTAACAGGCCTGAGCATCTGTGCCTCTCATGACATGGATTTTTTGGATGGAGACATGGGCAAGGTGTGTCCTTTTTTGACCTTGGCTGTCTTCCTACAGAGCAATGAAAAGTGGTCAGGGAGAGAGGACAGCAAATGTTCTCCTCCTCTGTATTTCAGTGTGTCAGTAGCCAATCATAGGTCTTCCAGTCCCCATTATTGACCACATTCATTGTGACTCCAGCTTTGCAGCCCTGTGTGTGCATGGTGTGTGCTTCAGGGTTCCCTATGCTTGCTCCATTGTTTACAGAGCCAGATGTGGAGGCTTTTCCCAGGCAGAGAAGTTTATCTGGGTATTACAGAATGGTCAGTGATTTTTTTGGGTTTCAACTTGAACATATGCCATGCTGTTCCCATGGACTCGTTGAATCTCTGGGACCTCTGAGAACCTCTGTATCTTCTGAGGCCAAAAAGCCTAATAGTTAAATGGCCTTGAAAGGTTCATTTCTTTTTAAAGGGGCTATTTCTCTGAGGCCAAGAGTGCATTTTTCTTCCTCAATTACAGCATACGGTGTCTTTCTATGCTTGGGACACCTCTGCTTTTGGACCCATAGACGGAAGGAGATTGAGATGTCCAAGGAGGAAGAAAATAGATGTTTCTCTTGGCCAAACAGCAGGTGCAGTCACTGCCTTTGCTCTACAGCAAATGCACATAGAGGAATGTTAGCCACATCCTTTGATGAAGAGACTGGACTTTCCTCCCCTGTCATTATCCACTGTAATTTATATCATCATATATTTATACAATTATAACATAGGTTATAACTAAAATGAAGTTTGGAATTGATACAGGAACCTTTGCAAACCCTAGAGTGAGCAGAAAGTTGCTGTGCCCCATAGCTCTTCCTCCCACATGTGTGGCATGGCAGGATCCCATTTCCCTGCCATTCGCCATGCCTGAGTTAGCCACTGAAGTGTGCATGGAGAGAAAGTGTGCTCTCCAGGATGCGTGCAAGCAAGGCAGCTTTGCTTTGCTTTCTTGCTAGCATTGGCACACGGCTTCTCCATCAGTCAGGTCCTAGATGACATCCCCAACAGGATCCACATGCACTTGTAGAAACATCAAGAGATGTCTTCCTACTTGAAGTTATTTGGGTGTTGTGGGGGTTATTAATATAGCATGATTGATTAAAAGCATTGTGTTTAAAGCTCCTGTGATGACATACAGAGATAGAAAAGGATATTACCACAGAGCCAAAGACTTGATCTTTCCCTGTTGGCTTTAACCTTATACTTGGCTGTGGCTAGTAACTTCGGGAAAGGATCGGAATGATGTTAAAATGCCCAGGCCCAAAGCTCCTGCTTTTGTTTCTAGTTTTTATCATGGGGGATGTGTCCAACATGAATGTTCTACATTCTACTCTGTCGACTATTCCATATAAGGGGAGTCGCACCCTCCCTGTCCATTTTCTGATATAATAACTCAGGTCCACAGATGGGTGAATTACACATGGAAGAGAACTGCCTGGGTTAATGGTTCTAGTCCAAGCCCGAGGGATTGCAGTGGTGGGTTTGCTGACTCATGCCTCGGTATGGTACAGAATATCTCATGCTGGGAAATAGGGGGCCTACATGCAAGAACTAGTCAAACTGGCTATTCCAGATATAACTTAGTAACCCAAAGCCATGAAGTACTGAATGAAGTTATGTATCCATCAAGGCGGAGGCCTGATTATATCTGTGGTACTATATCTTCACATCACAAAATGGAGCTTAAAGTGCAACATGGGTTTCAGAGGTGAAATACATGCAAATCAGGTCATGTATTTGGAGCACTGTGTGTGTCTAGCTAATTCAAAACACCCTCCTCCTCTCCTTCCTTCTCCTCTATGTCTACTCCTGTTTTCTCCTGTAAACATATTAGATTCTGGGTTTTGTTGGCAATCATTTATTTATTTATTTATTTCCCCAAATCAGTGTTTGCTTCAGAAGAGAGAAGGATGATGAAAATCTGTCTTGGGGACAGCCTCTGGCTGGGGGTTGGTGTGGCCACATGTTTTTCAGGCCAGAGGTCAGCAACCTTTTTACTTGGAGTACCAGAACCCCCAGCCCTTTCTTTTTCTTGGGTCAGTGGTTGCAGATGTCTTCAACCCAGAGTGACCGGGTCAGTCACCCCGGGGGCTAATAGGGAAGGCAGCTGCCCTATGAGTAGGAGGGGAGAGATAGTTTTGATCATTTTAACAGCACAGTTGTCGAAGGCTGGCCTAGTGACAACAGGTGGATATGGGTTTCAGATGGGATCAGGAACATGGTGACAGTCCAAAGCCATGGAGAACCATCCTATGGGTGATCAGAGATGGAGGGAAGCTTATCTCTTCCAGTCTACAAAAAGTAACAAGTCAGAGGTTGTCTGGGGATGTTATTACCTTTTCTACAGATTGTTGATTTTTTCCCCCCAGAATGCCATTTGTTAGAAGCATAAATATATAGAGTTACAAGAAGATGGGAGAGAGGTTCAGGATGAAGGAAGGTGAGGAACAGCCGAGAAGATGCCAGTTAGATGGTGAGATTCTAAGTGCACTGATGTAGTCCCAGATCTCTGATTTGGGGAAGTAGAAAGCCTGAAGAGGAGATAGTAAGCCTCTAAGGCCAGCACTGGCTGGCCTCTGGGTGCAGCAGCATGTATAAGGGCTAAAGAGGTATGAGGGGAGGGAGGGGTAGTGGTGACGTCCCTATCTTTTGGCTATGTCGAAGTTTTTGTTTGGAAGAGAAAAGAAATCAGAAGCCATGTTTTAGAATGGGGAATTGGAAGTGTAAGGAACGGTCTGAACTGATGTGACAGACTTGGGTTGTTATTTGGTCATCTTCCTGTCAGACTCTTTACTCACAGATACAGGGGTATGTGGTGTTTATTCCAAGCTGGAGGGTGGAAGGTGAGTGGGACAGCCTGTACAAAGCCCTGTGGATGAGAGAATCTTAGCAAGAATGAGTGTGGCTGGAGCAGAAGAGGGGGCTGGTAGACAGGGAACTGCCAGGGAGCATCAGGGCAAGCCAAGAAGTGAGTATCACCACAGCAAGGATGGTAATGCCTTATCATGTTCCCTGTGGCATGTACACATCCTCCTCTGGATCCTCAGCATCTCCCTTTATTAAGGAGATTGGATTCTGTATTCCAATGACCAACATAGCCCAGCTCCCCCACTTATAAGCTTGGTGCCTGTGATAGTTTGAGTGAGATCCTCCATGGATTTATGTTTCAACACTTAGCCTTCAAGTTGGTGGTGCTGTGTAGTGACAATTTTGGAATTTTTTTTTTTAAAAAATACAGAAATATTATAAGAATATGTTTTTGTTTTAATCCCAGGTATGAGGATATGGGGATACTTCAGATTGTCCACAGCAGCTGACTATGATTCATTCACCTCATGCTCTTGGGGGTGGGGGTGATTTTGCCAGCTGCAGATAGTGTTTGTGGCTGGGTGACGTTTGGAATTCTTAGGACCTTTCAGAGGGTGTATAAATGCTAGGGGCCCTGAGAGGTGGAGTTGTTGTTGGTAGTGGATTGTTGGTTGTTGTTGGTAGTGAATTGTTGGTCGTTGTTGGTTGTTGTTGGCAGTGGGTTGTTGGTTGTTGTTGGTAGTGGATTGTTGGTCATTGTTGGTAGTGAATTGTTGGTTGTTGGTGGTTGTTGTTGGTAGTGGATTTTTGGTCGTTGTTGGTAGTGAATTGTTGGTTGTTGTTGGCAGTGGATTGTTGGTTGTTGTTGGTTGTTGTTGGCAGTGGATTGTTGGTTGTTGTTGGCAGTGGATTGTTGGTTGTTGGCAGTGGATTGTTGTTGTTGATTGTTGTTGGCAGTGGATTGTTGGTTGTTGTTGGTTGCAGTTTGTTAAGTAGTCATGGGCAAAAAGAAACAAGAAGAAATTAGATATCCTGACATCGGAAATCAAACTTGCCCTAAGAACTCAACCCCCTCTAATCAGCAGGAAGTAGTCTAACAATAACAACACCCCCTTTCCTTTTATCCTTTCTTCTCTTCTATTCAGTGTTAGGAGTTGAAAGGGTGGGGGACAAGGGTGGAGAAGAATGGAAGAAAGAACCCACAAAGTAGCCGAAGTTCAGCTACAGTGCTCTTTAAGGCGCGCATTAGTGGCGTGCATTAGTGGCGTGCATTAGTGACTTTTCCATGGCTATGATAAAACATCATAACCAAGGCAACTTATAGAAGAAAGAAATGTTTTTAATTTGTGATTTCAGAGTGTTAGAGTCCATAGTGGCAGAGATGGCATACCTTCAGACAGAAGGCATGGCCTCAGGAAGAGGAAGTTGAGAGCTCATGAGCATAAAGCAGAGGGAACAAACTGCAAGTGTGTTGGCTGTTTATAATCTCAAAGCTCACCCCCAGCTACATGCTTCCTATGGCAAGGCCCAACCACCCAAACCTCCTCAAAGTGCCATCACCTGGGGACCAAGTGTTTGACCAGTTCTCATTCTCCACTATGGAGAGGTTATGGGATCTTTAGAAGGTGGAGCCTTGCTGGAAAGGCACAGCTCGGGGAGGGCTTTGAGAGTTTATAGCCGCAGCTCAGTCTTCAGTTTTCTCTCTGCTTCTTTTCAGTTGAGTTGTGATCTCTCAGCTTCCTGCATCTCTCAGCTTCCTGTCATGATGCCTGCCCCTTACCACCCTTGTCACCCTGTTGTGATGAACTCTTACCCCTTTGGAACTATGACTCAAAATAAGCACCTTTGCCCAAAAGTTGCTTTTGGTCATGGTATTATATCACAGCACAGAAAAGTAACCAATTAAGAACTATAAGCAAATTACTCTCTCTAGGATTCCGTTGCTTTTTGTGTAAAATGGAAATCCACTAGCACCTACTGGATTTCATGCTTGGCAGAAAATCAAATAGGTTCATAACCATGAAGTCCCAGGGACCATGCTAAGCACTGATGATAGATCCCATGTAAATATGCTTCTTCTTCTTCCTTATTATTATTAATTATTTTTTATTACTTTTGTCATCCTATATGGCAGCATCACTACCATTGGGTGTTTCCTAATCTATTTATGAACTTAAAAACTCAATTGAATAGTAGCCAGGCTATATCAATATTCACATTATAAGCAGACAAAACCTAAAGATGACAAGGTAACTTCAATTTCCTTTTATAAGACAGAAAAACAGTCTTCAAGTAAATTCTCTTAGGAAAGTCCTCTTCAAAGCCGAGAGAACTAAGATGCTTTCTACTTTGCCTAATGGTGTTTGAGATTTTTGAAAGAGGTTGTTTTGCCAATGTGGATTTTGATGATACTTGGGCCTGACAAAGACCAGAACTTACCCCAAGTCCTTCTATCCGTGAATCATTGATGTACCTGAGCACTCTTAAGGCTAGAGCCAGGAGCAACCTTAGAGACTGTCAGTCATTTGTTCTGATTTAATTGGCTGTTGGTTTCTGCATGAAGTGATCATGTTGGGGGGAGGGGGTAAGGAGCTGCCAGCTAAAAAAAATTAACAGACAAGCAATTAATTTAACTGAGACGCTTCTGTGAAAATCACAAATGCCATCTGCAGCTTCTCGTTTGGATGATGATAATGTGTTTGTGCTGAGGTAGTTTTTTAACTCTTTCCAAAAATAAATAAATAAATAAATAAAACCAGTAATAAGAACCTTTGCTTTGCAACAGTAGGCTGGTAACACCATTGAGTCACCCTGCGCTCCCTGTGGGCTGCAGTATATTATTAAACAAACAAATCTTTATTGAAAGCTAACTATGCATGAGGCCCTGTGGTGGAGGCTTTCATGTGATGCTTTATTTAACGCTCACCGTAATTATGTGGAGGGCAGGTCTTGAGTTGCTGGCCTTTGGGTATGATCTCACCCCAACTCTGTTCTGTTTGTGTATTGCAGGAGGGTGGCAGTCTCTACTGACTGGGGAAATAAGGGGAACAGGTTAGAAGGAAGCCATGTTGTTCAGCCCTTTCTGCCTTGGGTTGCATTTTCTCTGTGGTTCTGCCTCCCGTAACCCTGGCAAGCTTGGTTTTAGCTTCTCTTTGGTGGCCCTACCTCAGATTCCAATAACATCTCCTCCTTCCCCGCTTTCTTCAGTCAAGGATGGTGGTATTTCCTGCCCCGATTCAGTCCTAGATAGGTCCATTACAGTCCTAGATAGGTCCATTACAGTCCTAGATAGGTCCATTACTTGGTCAGGGAGATAGTCAACACATCTGAATAACCACTTCACTGCATGCATCTATTTAAACTATTTGAAGGGGTAGGAGAAATGAATTAGCAGTTAGGAATGCTTGCTGCTCTTACAGAGGACCTGGGCTCCATTCTCAGCCTTCCCATGGTTCCTCACAACTGCCTGTAACTCCAGTTCCAGAGCATCTGACATCCTCTTCTGCTCTCTGCAGCCCTTTGCCAATGTATGGTTCACATAAACTCACACAGGCTCGTACACACATACATAAATGAAAAACAAGCAAACCTTTAAAAATATTTGAAGTGATTTATGTGTGCTTGTTTAGACCCCATTGCTATACTGCCACATAATTATATCTGATGTTTTAACAAACAAGGAAAGTTTGAGTCATATACACTAAATATTATATCACTGAGCCAAATATTACAAGTCTGCCAATATTCTAGTCATCTGTCCTTATTCTACAGCTGTATTGTGGTGGCTGCATAGTTCTCTAGTAAGGGAAAAAAATCTTATTCCTGGGTAAGATGTCGTGATGGATTTAAACAGTTAGTTCAGCTACAGTGTGACTTCTTCCTGCAGGGTGAATCTGAGGATCAACATGTAGCATCTCTAGAGAAAGATGCATGATGCCCTTGGGCAGTAAGTCATAAAGATATCTTCTGGTATTACCGATGTACTAGTCACTTTCCACTGATTTAAGACATGCCCTGGCTGGATACTACATAAAGAAAAGGGGTTTATTGAGCTCCCAGTCATAGATTCTGAAAGATTGTGTGGTCCTAACTCTTTGGTCTCTGGTAAGGGCTTCATCATGGATGGCTGAAATGTATGCAGGAAGGAAATATCATGTGGTAGGAGATGAACTGGGAGAGCAAGAAGGGGCTCAACTTGTTCCTTTACAACAGCCCACTCTAAAAGGAATGACTTGGGGTCCCATGAGACCAACTTTGTCCCTTCTAAGGTCACCCCTGGGACTTAGTCACCTCCTAATAGGTGTCACTTCTAAGAGTTTTACCACTTCCCAGGATGGTCACACTGAGGGCCAAGCCTCCAATATGTGAATCCTTGGGGGTCAAACCATTAAAGCGTAATCCTGTGAGAAATCTTCCACAAACCTGTAGAGCTACCCAGAACTGACCATTCACTCAGGACACATGATGAATTTTTGCTTACTTGAAAATAGAAACCTTTATTTGTCACCATGAATTTATTCACAATCAGATTGGTGACACTCTTAAGTTATAGTTAAGCTCCATATATGTTCAAATACTTTGCACAGTATCACAATTTTAGGCTTAATTTTAAGCTCCTTGCATAGGAATAAATCACAGGGTAAAGTGTCCCGTTGCTCTTGTTGTCTTCTGAAAACACTCCTTAAATTGTAAATGACATTAATTTACATGTAAAGCCTCCTCTTGTGGTGATGGTGGCATTCTGAGGAGGATTAAAAAAAAATCAAACAAGCAATCCTCTGGCTTCTGAATTCTCTCCTTTTGTTATATAGTAACAGGAGACAGGACCAAGTAATAGAGAACGTTGATGGCAAGATTAAAATGAGCATGTTAAATTATTAAAATACCCACATCTCTGTTCTCCAGCCTCCGTGTCTCCCCTAAAAGCCATTTTCTGTCCACCAAACATTGCTACCACCTCGTGGTGAGTCACTCTCCTTTGTGAAGAGGTCATTTGAGCCTCAATTGTCTTACATGTCTTGGCATTTCACATTTTCTGCATTGATCGAAGTGTGTGCTCCAAGTACTACGTCTGTTGTTTGCTTGCAGACTGAATTAATGAACTACAGGGGGTATAAAGAAGTACAACTCGGTATTGTGTTCTGTTGGCTAGAAGGGGAGTAAGAAAGGTCTGAGCTAAGTGATTTGGGAATAGAAGTTTCTGGAAGCTTGAGATGCTGTGGAGGTGGGGTTGATAAGATGTGGGTCTGATGGGTGTAGCAGGTGAGAAAGGGGGAGAAATTACGTCTAATTCTGAGGCTTGAAGCCCTTACGACTTACATTTTTTTTTTTATAGTAGTCAACCCAAATAACCTTCTACCTGTTGTAAAATTTAAACTTCTAGGGGAAACTTCTTGATGTTTATTCACCTTTTAAGAGTGAGGAGCCAAGAGCTCATTCCCACCATTTCCCAAAGGCAAATAACAGAGTCTTAGCCATTAGTGCTGCTGGCCATATCTCTGAACCTGTGGAGTGACCGGGGACCTTGCACATACAAGGTTGTGACCCAAGTGTTACTCACAACACTGTGAGGGACTCTATACAGACAGAGATACTTCGTACGTCGCTAGAGCAATCCCAGGTAAGGGTACGGGTAAGAGAAGGGATGGGGTAACTGTCTACTGTGGTTCACCTGGGGTCACAGGTGACTTTCAGGTTGACTTTCATACTTAGCATCCCCTACCCTCCCAAAGGGCAGGCTACATTCTCCTGTCTGTGGTCATGGCTTCTGCGAGGCCTCTCACCTGCAGAAACTACTCCCATTTTCTCTCCCAGTCTCCTCACCGTTTAGAGCTCCTGCTGCTTCATGCTGTTTGACACCTCTTTAAAGTGTTACATCATCCACTCTCCCTTCTGCCCATTTCTATCTTGACAGACACAGTGTAACCCAGACTAGCCTTAAAATCCTGATCCTTCTGCCTCACCCTTCAGACTTCTAGGACCACCATCCCCAACTTTCATATTCTTTTAATTTTCTCATATATCAGAGCTGATTTCCCTATAATCTCTCCAGCCCAGTTAGTCTGTGTCAAACCTCTTGAGGCTGGTTATTCTCCCCAACACCTATCACAGGGTAAATACTTGTGAATTGCTGATTTTGGGTGAAAGCTGTGCCTTTGACTTCTTTTGCTCTCTTCTATTCTTGGGTGATTTTATCTGTCCTTATTCAGTGACTGGATTGTCACCAAGCCCACGAGCACGCAGTGCAGGTTCTGAGTATGGTGACATTACTTCTAGTTCAAAGAATACTGACCCACAGAGAGCACCCCCACAGCAGTGACAAGGTGTGTGTGTGTGTGTGTGTGTGTGTGTGTGTGTGTGTGCAGGGCTTGGTCATTTAGCTGGATGAGCACATTGGCTAAGATACCAAGCAGCAGAAGAGCTGTCCATTCATTTCTTGTAAGAGTGATGCTATAGGGGAGCACAGGCAGAGACTTCCAGGTGAGGTGTTTTGGTAAGGTGTTCTCTGTGTTAAGAGCGCTTTCCTGTCAACGGCAGAGGGCAGCAGGTGGTGGCAACCTCATCATGACTTTTCTACATTAAATGTTGATGTCAATGTAAATTTCAGCACACACACACACACACACACACACACACACACAATGTGGTGACAGATCTAAAGAGCTTAACTGACATCTGTAACTTCTTCTTCCCAGAAGCCTCACCTCACCTTCAGGATAGGCTAGCTGTCTTTCACAGTAATCTATAGGCCTCTTATCACAGTTTACACGCTTCATTCACGACTAAAGCAACACAACAGTTTCCTTGTGTGCTGGCCTCCACTTTGGGATAGCCTCTGAAGCAAAGACTGTTCATGCTCCAAGCCCAGTGCTGCCTAAGTCTGTGACGCTGACTGCCACATCGATGCCTGTCCTGGGCTTGGCAGTGGTTTTGTAATGACTATTTTTATGTGTAATAAAGCCAGGGATCGAAGCAAAAGCCTTGTTCATGCTAAACATGCTCTTTCCAGCTGAGTCACACACCCAGCCCCTGAGACATTTTCTTTTCTTTTTTTTTTACCTGGGGTACCTCCTTTGTGGCATTTCAGTTGGCAAGGAACCACTGCTAGCAGATGTGAACATCTAAAGAAGATGACCAATTGTTCCTTAACAGAGAGAGAATCAGGATACTAGAGAATGTACATGGTTAATTTTGTAAAGCTGTCACTAATGGCACAGGTCCCTCAGCCATTGGAACCCCTTAAGGTGAAGGAATGGAGAGAGGTGTGAAGGGAAGCAGACCACAAGCTTTTCTTATGGATGCTAGTGAGGAGAGGGGCCTTCCTGGGGGAGGGGGAACCCCACCAAGAGAAAACAGACAGGGGTGACTCACTTTGCTATTGGTTATACTGACCTCAGCTGCCTTGGCTGGCTTGACACAGATGCACGAGACTGACATTAGTACCCCAGTCAAGCCAGGGACCATGAGACTTTGAATACAGTGAGAATTGTCATCCATTCAGACTAGCTTCCAAGAGCAAAACCTCTTCTGACTTCCAGCCAGGCACATCTGACTTGGAGAGTTCATCTGAGAAGTGCTGTGTCTTGGCCTGGGTCGTGGAGAACATCAGAGGCTAGACAGGACTATCGAGTGGGTCATGAGACTCTCAAGCAATGTTTTCCCCACAGACTATGCAGACTAGAAAGACTCAAGCAAAGCTTCTGGAAGTCGTGGGATGAGGGTAGGGCCAACTCCACTCTTGAGAAGCTTGATTTTTCAGAGGTCCACCAGGCGTTCAGTACCTGAGTGATTTGACACCTCTGTGTATCATTTTCTCCTAAGGGCAACTTTAGATTAAGTCAGAGAAATAGTTCAGCTGTGCAGTCATCCCACCAGCGCTGGTCTTTACGGACATTCAAGAAAGAACAACATTATGCATACATGAGAGAGATTTAATTGGGGATCTGGTCCCATGCAAGCAACACTGTGCCCTTCCAACAAGAAACAGTGCATAATTAAAGCTATAATCATCTTGAAAATAATTTGAAAAGGTAACAAACAACATGAATCCACGAACAGTTTACTCATGCAAACAGTGAAAATTCCTACACCGTTTGAGCTTCACAGCTAGGGCTGTCTATGACACAGGACAGGACTGATGACCAGTTCTGTTGACAAAGTCAGGTTACTGTAGTCTCACACTTTTCCAAGATCGCACAGTACTTCCTGTCAGGAACCGGAACTAGAAGCCTGGCCCTGGATCTAACAGGGTTCAACATCACGTGGCTGAAATCCTGAAATCTGAACGAGCATCAAGATTTTTCCTCTCTAACTTATTTGAGTCACTTCCACCTGTACTGCGTTGTTTTGGTAAGAAGATCTGCTCTGAGATGTTCTGCGGCTCATGCTTGTCTAGGGAGGACATTTAAGGGTTTTGCTGCAGAAATCTTCCTGTGTTCAATTCCTCAGACCATGCTCTTGTTATATGAACCACACTATCTTGTGAATTACAAGATACTTCCTCAGCATGGAAGATACTTCGGTCAATCAGACCCACCATAGGTGCCATTGTATGCAATGCTGGACAGATTAGAGCATCGTGAAATGCACTGAATATTGACCCAGCAGTTGTGAGAGTTAAATGAGATAATTCAGCTGAAAGGGTTGGCAATGTTGGTTCACAGAAGACAGCCCACAGCTAGAGGACGAGCCATCACCTTTTTAAATAAACCTTGCGTCCTCATATTGCAGATTCGAAAATGGCGGCAGACAGAAAGGTTAAGTAATTTACCCAAGGTCACACAGCTAGTGTGTGTTACCACCAGGCTGGGACACCTGATTGTCTCTCACTCACTCCCACAAGCATATGCCTAGCCAGCAGGGTAGCCAGTGGAGTGTAAAGAGTTCTTGGATCTTCCAGGGGACTCTAGAAATCTTTCCAGACCACCATTATGAAAATTAATTACTGAATCACTGGACTGTAGCAGGTGAAAGTGCTATTTAATAGCCTACTGACTAAGCCAGGGTTTGTTGAGAGAGAGAGAGAATAAAAAGAAGCATATTACATTACTAGACAATGGCACGTAAATAAAAAAGCTGGAGTGATTTTAGGCAGCATCTGAGGAACACTTTTCCAGGATTATTGCAAGGCCAATCACTCCCATATGGATTGGATTAAGTCTTTCTGTGAATCATAGTAAAGAAAAAATAAAAAAATAAAAAACCCCAGGGTCTTTCCAGGCTTCTCTCTGTCAGGTCAACGGAATCTGTGATATCAGACAATTTTACGTCAAATTATGAATTCCCTTCACTCACGCCCCAGCCTGTTTGCCTGACTGGCGCCTTTGCTTTCTAGGTCTCCTCACTTTGGATCCAGGCTGCTTTGGAAATGAGTGCCTGGCCCTTTGAGGGTGGGCTGAGACAGAGGAAGGCCATCCAGGGAGCTGAGAGGAAACCGGAGCTAGACCAGAGGGATGCTGCCATCGCCTGATTGGGGTGGAGTGGGGGAGGGCTTCCTTGTCCAGCTCCCCCTTTCCCACAGATGGCAGGGGCAGAGGAGCTCCAGCATCGGGTGTTTGCGGTCTGTCAGGATAGGCTGGCAAGAAAGGGAGCCCCCCTCGGAAGCTGAGCCTGAGATTAAGAAGGCCTGGCTGATTGTGTTGGCAGCTGCTGCAGCCCGCCCTGGTGCAGAGCCCGGCGGGGCGGGGCGGCACACGTCTGGCTTGATTTGCTCTTTGGGGCGCGGTACTTGAAAGGTGGCCCCTCCCCCAGACTCCTTGACATTTGTCCAGAGATTAATTGGGCCTAATCCCCTTCTTGGAAGAATAGGCTGGAGAGTTTGTATTCTGGGAGGGAGAGGGAGGCAGGCTGGGACTGGAGAGAGGAGGCAAGCAGTAATGAAGGCACTGGGGCTTGCTGGACGCTGGGGGGAGAAAAGAGCAAATATCTGTGCTGTCCCTGGATGCGGCTGACAGGTGGGCAGGGAGACTGGGCGCCTCTGTGCTGCCCGCCTTTGCCAGAAGGTCTGTGCTCAGCAGCAGTAAGGACTCTTGACAGCACCAGCTGTCACTCAGGGAGGGAGCAGTCCCAGGACACCTTGGCCTGTCGTTCCTCTCTTTTGTATCCGGGACAGAGGGTGAGAGTCCCAAGACCGGCCATCCTGACAAGGGAAGACAGATTTTGCGGGGATGCTTACACTTAAAATTTATACCGAATCAGGCATTAAAATAAACACCACTTCTTATTTTAGATTTTTTTTTTTCCTGGAGGGAAGACAGAGGAGCAACGGACAGCTTCCCCAGGCTTCACAATAGCTTATGTTGTGCGAGGTAACCAGCCCTAAACATTTACACTACTAACGTCTCATTATTGGGCAGGGGCTTGCTTTGTTTCCATTTTACTGTGGTAATAATGTCAGTATGGTCAGCTGTAAATGGTGGCAGCAAGACGCAAACTCAGGCATCTGGCTTGGGGCCCTATCTCTCTACTTACTCCAAGAGGCCGCACAGCCAGCAGAGAGAAGTGGTTAGAACAAGACTGTAAGACCTTTAGAAGATACTAGATCCAGGAAACTGAGGATAACAAGCCAGAGGAAAACCAAAGACCCCTAATAAACTCAGAAGACTACATGCCTATCTTATAGGTGGGAATCACTTCCAGCTAATGACTGTACGCACTGTGTGCTTTCTGTTTACGTACAGCAGACACTAGCATAACGGAAAGGAAAGATGAGTGGTCAACCAAAGGTGCATATAAGGAGTTGGTAGGAATTAGATGGATGGCCATCACAAGAAGTATTAATAATGAGTCGGGGCAGGGCAAGAGAACATCTGCAAAGGTGTGAGCATCCTTTGTCAGAGGCAAGATAACTAGAGCACAATTACTTACTACTCAGACGAAAAGTGAGCATGCAAGTGTCAGAATCATTATGGAGTTTGGGGCCAGTCTTTGTAGGCTTTGAGCATAGTGCCTATCCCTTGATGTTCGAGCATCTCTCTTCATTCTACTTAATACTTTCCTGTCACGACTGTCTCTTTGGCAGGGACACATGCACAATCTCTCTTCTCCCTGCCATCCCCCCAACCTTGTCTGTGAGGCCAAGTCTCCTGGTGGGAGAAACCACTGCATAATTTCAAGGGGTTAAGGAGGAGAAGAGGGGTAGATACGCAGAACTGGCTGTCTTGTTGGATCCTCAGCAGAGGTCAAAGGGGGCATGTTATTATCACATGAGCCTGGGAAACTAGAGCTCAGACAACTAACTCACTAACCCAAGATGAACACATGACAGAGCTGGTTCTCTCCAGAGTGGCATTTTCCAGGTGGCGTGTTGCTAGTTACCACCTTTCCAGCAAGGTTGGCAAGGGTGTTGAGGGGAATGGAAGTCTTCATCTCTCAGCTTTGCTCTCAGGCACGTCCCTCCTCTACTTTGTTGCTAGTCCAGTTTATTTTGTTATACTCAGGATCAGTCTCTGCCAAAGGGGAAAGCATTCCGTGTGTGTGTGTGTGTGTGTGTGTGTGTGTGTGTGTGTCCTTGTTTCTTAACTGCTTCTTCTGGGTGATTATCCCATCCAGCCACACATACCTCTGCCCCTCATGGCACACAGACTCTCCCTGTGCACATACATCTGAGAGCAGCTGACTGATGGCTTAGATGATCTGCGCCAAGCTCCACAGCCTGATTGGCCGCAGAAATAGATCTTCCTGTGTACCCAGGCACGCCTGCTTCGGTAGCTGTCCCCACTACACAGTCACACTCACCAGTCCCAGAAAATCTTGATCATGGACATTTTCAGGAAGCAGGCTGTTTGAAAAGCAAGACTTGAGTAAACTCTTATTTACAGATAGTTTAGAAGTCCGTATCAGGAGCTTCATTCCTCCCTAGATAGGGTCTTCAGTTTGAGGGGAAATGCTAAGTAATCTTCAAGCTTTACTGTTTCCTGCATGAAGATACACAGGCTATGCTGAGAAACACCATCTACAGCCATCTGACTTTATTTTGACATGTCTTAATTTGATAGCTGACAGGAAATAACACCTACATGACCATTCTTCATAATGCTGTGGTGTCTAGGGCACATGTACCCTATTGAATGCATGCTAAGATTTGGAATAAGTTAAAACGTGGTCCATGCAATGTAGGAAGTCAGCCTGAGCTGAGGCAGAGAATGAAGTCTCTGACTACTAGTTAGTTTTTGTCATGCATTCTTAACATAGTACCCTTCTATTTCCACAGAGCAGCCAAAAGGAGCTTCTGAAAACATAAATCTGCTTATGTCAGCCAAAAAGAGCTTTTGAATCATGAATCGGATTGTGTTGCTCTCCTACTTAAGACCTTTCCCATTGGCAAAATCAATTGTGCACATTTGACCAGGGCTCCCCAACTGCTACAGGTTATGGTTCCTGTCTGCTTCCAGCTTTGCTCCCAGAGAGTTGGCATTTCCTCAGTGCCCTGGGCTCTGCTGAAGCCTGGGAGCCTTGGAGCTTGCTCATCTATCTGTCTAAAATGTTCTTCTGCCTTCTTCATGGTCAGCTCCTTCTCATGCCTCAAGCCTTCAATGCTTAAATGTCACCTTTAATGTCAGCGAGACCTTTTCCTGAACTTACCATCTGAAGTGACTCCTCCCTGGCACTTTTTATCTCTGTACCCTGTTCAATCTATTTATAGGCTTATCCTGGTCAGAAAGTTCCCTCTTGACTTTAGGGAGTTGTCTCCTATTCTTACAGAATGAGACATCATGAGGGCAGGGTCCTCAGGTTCCCATTCACAGCCGTGTCTTCGGCATGGACTGATGTGCTGTACCTGTGCTCCACATGTACAGGCTGAATGAATGAAACTAGGATGGGTGGTGAGCAGCATGGGATTTTCTTCAGTGCAGAATATGCTTTGAGTGGCTTCTGGCTCTCTGCCTTCTTCCCTTGAGACTGGATAGGTCATGAAACCTGAAGCCTGCAATTTTTTTTTTTCAAAGAAGCTTGTATTTAGCAAGCCCCAAACCCTCCTGTCTCTGCTTCCCTAGAGTTGAGTTGGGGTTACAGTTATATATGCCACACTTGGCTTTTTACATGATTTCTGGGGATTTGAACTTAGGTACTCGAGCTTCTATAGTGAACACTCCTCACAGAATCACCTGCCCAGTGCCTGGAATGTCTTATGGTCATTGTCCAATTGGAATTATATGTAAAGAGTCAACCAGTGGTTTGTTAAGGCTTGTTCATATGTGTAGTATGACCTCGCATCCTTTGAAAATACCCACCACAAGGTCCTGAGATAGACAGCTATTACTCAGCAGAACCATGCCAGAGGACAGAGGCAATATCCAACATTCTCAATGCTGGCCATGTGCCTACTACTCAAGCTCAGACTGCCGCACCTTCTTCTGCCAAGTCTTGGATCTTTGGTGAAATTCTTGCTTCTTTTCTTGGGAGATTGTCATCCATAGATCTTTAAGTAGCAAGTCTTCTTTTCTTAGAAGCTTGACTATAAAAGGGTGTAAATGGTTGGTTATGGACACCTGAGAGGGTATATTACCCAAAAATATCATCACTCCCTCCTGGAGTCTGCCCTCTTAAGAAACAGACTGTTTGCACTGACATGTGCATAGCTCTGTTGTCTTGATAACCTGACATTCTAATCAATTTCACAAACTTTTAGTAGCTTACAATTTTTGGGCTCTGCCTGACAATCCCCAAGTCATCTTAAAACAAGGGGAAGATGACTAGCATCCCAGCAGACTAGGGTGTTCTCTTGCTCCAGTTTATGCATCAGGGCCAGGAACATATCTCCTCTAAAACAGTCATATTATACAGATCATTTAAAACATATTTTCTAAGAGGCTACTTTGTTTACAATGTTAAATTAATTTACATTTCTAGTGCCAACTAGACTATCCAGTATGGCATTTTGGTTGGGTTCCCACAGCACTGTGCTCATAGTGACCAACGTTGTTACAGTGAAAAATGGCAGGGACTTGTCTAACTGTTCAGGGAATTTTTTTTTACTTTATCTCCATATTATCAGTTCTTTTGAAACGGAAGTCTAATTTCCTAAATTGTAGCCTAAGGTGATAATCTCCTAAATACAGTCTCCTCTTGAAGCGAAGGGAATAGAGTCCTTGTTTTGGTTATTGTCTTGAATTATTTATAGATTTAGGGCCACCCACTGGGCATTGATTCATCTGCCAGGTGCATTGGGCCTCAATGGGTTGGGAGTGAAATGTGGGGTCCCAAGCAGGGGACGGATATCATGGAAGTCACACTCCCAGTTTATTTGCTCACAGATGTTCACATAATAGAAGCCGAAATTTAAGAAGCCATTTCTGTCTTTACTGGAGACAAAGAGAGTTGTGTAGGTGTTGGAAAGCCAGGGGCAGAGACTCTGAGAAGACTTGGGAGTAGAGTGCCCTCCAGCTCTGGCAGGAGAAGCAGCTCATTGACAAGGTTATTGATTTTCCATTCTAGAAACAGTCTGGGGTGTCTGACTTTTGACGAATCATCAACAAGAGACTTGTACATGAAGAATGCACTAGGCCTTGATCCTAGATGATAGCTCAAAGCCCTGAGCATCGATTTTGTGCCTCTGCCAGTACCCCAAAGAGTAAGGAAATCATTATGCGGTGTCAGGGTCATGGTAACCCCTGGTGCTTAGTGATGATGTAGACATGTGTGCTGCGCACTTTCTCTCTGCTTGTGGCAGAACAGTGTGCTCTGTGCTTGCCATAGGGACTGTTGCCTTTGGTACTTACTGAGCTCACTAGTCTCATGTAGGAAGCATGGTGGAGTGAGTCAAAGAGGGAAGCTCTGTGGTTTGATAGGGTTGATTTCAACACAGACATCTCAGAAATGGTTATTTTTAACTGTGCATGGTACTCATATGAGCATGGGCCATGACCAGTGACAGGGCACTTCAGAATTTTAATTTTTATGCTCTCAACAGCTAGAGTTTCCTTGACCAATCTATGCTTCTCCATATAACATATTTCTTCTGAAAATATCACTTCTTAACTTTTTGGCTAAGATCAAATTAAAGACTTGATAGTGAATTTTGTTTGATGTGACCATTACTCAGGGAAGTAATGGTCTTCCCTCTCTTTTGCCTCCACACTATTCTGTGGAAACTGCAGACCACAAAGGAACATACCAGATTTTTCAGATCATAATCACTATCATTTTAAGATCTGCAAGTCTATTATTTTTACCCTATGGAACTTAAAGACGAACATATTTGTTATTCAGATCCCACTACTTCTCTAAAAGTAGAAGTCTATTAGTAGTAATAACCACACTCATTATTATCCCATGAGGATAACTACAATGAAACAGTCTCTCCATTACACAAATTTAACACAGTAGAAATTTATTTCTTAATCAGCTGTGTGTGAAGTGAGCTCCTTCATTCAGCGGTTGGAGGCCTGGACACCTTCAATTTCACGAATTTCTCTCTTTCGGCTCTTTATTGCCTTGTATACACAGCTGGCATCTAGTAAGGATAGGTGATCTTATGCATCAAAGGCCAGGAGAAAGGCACACTAATCCACTTGGTTTTGTAGTCTAGAATTGGGCCATAGAACCACACTTTAATATGAGAGAGGTAAACGGGTTTAGACATTGTGACCAGGAGGAAGACAAAGAACATAGATATTGGGAGCTAGTTCGTATTTGCTATATAAAATGGTACTAGAAAGAAGACTTAAAACGATGATAAATCCCATAAGCTTAAAAGCTCCACATTCTCACAGAGCGTCCATTGCAAGATGAGAACACAGGACAGTGTTTGTCGAATGACTGGTTGCCTGCTCTGTGTGTGCTTGTGGGTGGGTCTTCAACTTCTTCATCCAGAGTCCACTCAGGAACATCTGACAGTGAAGCAGAACTTGTAAGAAGGTATGTGATGGCTTCTTAATCATCTCAAACATGTTTCTCAGAGAAACCATTTCACTTAGGAAATAGTTGTGTTATTTCTGGCATGAGGAAATGAGTGGATCATAAGACTGGACCATGTCATTGTGTAATTGATAGTTAATGGCCTGTCAATTTACACATGATTTTCTTCTCTATTTCTTCTGGGATTCTTGAAGTACTTACAGATTTACTCATTCAAACGAGGAAACTGGCATTAACTCTCAAAAATGAGATGCCAGGACCCTATCTTCGTCTCTGACTAGAGTTAACAATTGGAGCTTCTGGGTTGCTGAACATTAGATCATCAGGCTGAATATTAAATTGGCAAACACCCAGCCGGGCAGTGGTGGAGCACGCCTTTAATCCCAGCACTTGGGAGGCAGAGGCAGGCAGATTTCTGAGTTTGAGGCCAACCTGGTCTACAGAGTGAGTTCCAGGACAGCCAGGGCTATGTAGAGAAACCCTGTCTCAAAAAACCAAAAATAAATAAATAAATAAATAAATAAATAAATAAGCGAACGCTCTGTATCCTTTATGCCCATTGGGTTCTTTTTCTATTGGCTCCTTGAGCCAGAGGACAAGCTAGATACAGATTACAGCTCTGACATCTATCTCACCCTTTGTTCTAACATACTAGGGTCTCCATAAACTTCCTCTTCAGTGCTTCTCAAAATGTGACCCCTCGGTCAGGTGCCTCAGGAAAGCATGGGAACTTGGTAAACATGCAAATTATTGGGTCTACCACAGACCTGCTCAATCAAAAACTCTGGGGACAGAGCTTAATATGTATGGCCTCCATAGCTATAAGAGTATAACTGTTTATCTCTTTCTTCATGTTCATGTACAGATGTGTTTGCATATATGGAGGCGTGTGTGTGTGTGTGTGTGTGTGCGCGCGCGTGCGCGCGCACAAGCGAGAAGTTGAGATTAGGTTTCTTCTTTCATCACTCTTCTTATATGTTGAGGTATGATCTATTGCTGAAACCCAAGCTCACCAACTGGGCTAGTGTAGCTAGCCCCAGGGCTCCTTGTCTCTGCCTTCTGAGTGCTGGGATTACAAATAACCTGCCCTGATTACCTACCTTTTATGTGGGGTTCTGGGGACCTGAACTCTGGTCCTAAAGATTGCATGACAAATGCTTTATCTACTGAGCCACCTCTCCTATCCCACTTGCTATATTTTTGTGTAGCAAAGTTTGTAGTCACTTGTTAGAATAGTCATGGGAAATTAATCCAAGAAGAATTCTTAAGATTTTATTTTTGCATTTATGAATAAATTATTTTGAGCACATTATCCAAGATACTCTATTAGTGGTATTTACACATAGCATATATATATCATGTGTATCACATATGTCATGTATATCATGGCCAATATATCATATAAGACACATGCTGCACAAAGAAAAATAAATATTTAATTTTTGTCATTAATGGCATAAAAGATTTTTTACTTCTACCACATAATCTCTGATTTTAATTAAAGCAATGTGAATGAATATGGAAATCTTGATTTAACAGCTTGCTAATGATCTTTGTCAATACTTTGTTAAAAACAAGGTTCAAAATTCAGTTTCTTTGAATATATTATTCAAATGGCTATTCTAGCTAGGAAAGATAACTCGCCAAGATAGGCAGATCCCGAGTAGAGGAAGACATCTGTGGCTTTGCTCACGACAGCAGTTCTTCTTTCACCCTCCAGTCCCATTGACTAATTATGCAAATCATCTTTTATCACATCACATTAATAAATTTTCACCTTCACCACTTCCTCAGTCAGTTGCCCTCATCAACTATGTGGATGATATCACGTCCATCTACTGTCAACAAGTAAGTTCACGCTCCACCCAGATGTCTTTATTTAGAAGATTCAGAAATAGAAGCACGCCTCCAAAGAGAGCAGATAAAGAAATATTTTAAGCAGGACATACTGTTTTCAGGCAACAAGACCATGTGATCATGGAAATAGTACCAGACATCTGTTATCAAAACGTTCTCTTTTTTAAGTGATTGTTTTAGTCATTGTTAAAACACTCCTCTAGTTGGAGGGACAAACTTAAAAGAAAAAATAGACAGTTAATTTATACAGTATTGTCAAATACTGATAAATATTTCCTAGATATTATTATCTAGGAATCTTTTATATAATCTCTTACATTACAGAAAGCATTGGAAACTGTGTCTAACAGACTTGAGTCATCATAAGATTTGACAGGTCTTCAGGATCCAGGGGGAATCAGTTAAGCTCTGTGAAACAGGAGCCTAGTGGCTTCTAACATCCCACTGCAAAATACCACTACAAAGATTTTAGCATTCAAAACAAAATTATCCACAAATACATTGAGTCAGATTGTGTGCTTGCTTGACATTGAAAGTAAGTGGTTCCTAATGCCCCGTCAAGTCCTCTGAGCTGGGAGACTTGGGGTCCTCAAGGCACCTTGCTGTTGTATATCCCTGTCACTTGCCTCTGGAATATTGATTGCTCAATTTCTTCTTTAGTAATTAGATGAGATTAAAATTATAATATTTTCCTCCCATATACTGTTAGACGGTTCTAAAATTTCCTGGGACTCGGAGTACTTAAGAAACTGCAGCTTTAAAATGAAGACAGGCTCCTCACAGATGGTAGGGAATCGAGTGGGATTTCAAGGTATAACAGAAAGGAACACCCTAAGAGATGCCCAAGGGTAGAATGAAGAATGAAAACTGGAAGTTGTGGGGATCGGTGCAGAAAAACAATCGGCTGTGCAAAAGCCTTCGTTGGGTTTCTCTCACATACAAATCAATTGACATCGAGTTACTTTATTAAAATCACTCAAATCCTGAAGTGAAGGCATATATCAGGAGGTCGTCAACTCACCTCAGCTAACCACACAAAGTCCTCTACAACTGTGGTGGGTAGCCTTTGAGAGTTTCCCAAAGTGTGGCTAGCAGAGAGTGAGGTTTTATAGTCTACAAGGACCAGTCAATGGACCTTGGGGAAAGGGTATGGCCTTGGGTGAGGTAGTAGTTCCCTGCTGAGGGCATCCATGGATAACCTTTTTTGTTGCAGTCCCCACCCCCACCATACTGTGTAGCCCTGTCTCTCCCAATGTAAGCATGTACTGCTGCTAACCCAAATGCCCGAGTCTGAGTACACTCGATGGCTTTTCTCTAAATGAGGCTAAGATTAGAGTGAGGTGTACAGAAAAGTAAACTTTGGTTTCAAAATATTGACTCACTGCTCTAGGCCATGTATTCTTGGAAGTCTATATCACTTCCGAGCAGGTAAAATTCCTTCTTAGTAAATGAAAAAAAAACCAACAAAACTTATTGTTTTATCTACAATAGACTGACCTACATACAATAAATATACATAATATACTTGTATATGTGTATATATACATATGTATATGTGTATATATATATATACACACTCACGCACACACACATACATGTACATTATGTATGTTTATTAGGGGAAAATATCTGAATGGTTCTCTAAGAGATGACACTGGGGAAAGGATTAAGAAGTCCTGTCCTGTCCAGTGGTCATCAGAACGGCTTCCTTCAGAAGCAGATGGGAGCTGGTACAGAGGCCCAAAGACAGATATTATGTGAAAAGAGTCTAAACTGGAGGTCTCCACCAAGCCCTGGAGTCAGAGGGGCTAGGGAACACAGGAGAATATGACCCACCGAATAACCAGGTAGGGCTAACATGGGCTCACAGAGACTGAAGTGGCAAGAACGGGGTCTGCATGGGTCTACACTACGTCCTCTGTGTGTGTTATGGCTGTTAGCCTGGTGGGTTTGTGCAACTCCTAATGGTGGGAGCAGGTATATCTCTGACTCTTCTGCCCGCCTTTGGGACTCTTCCTCCCGTTGGGTTGGCTTTTTCATCCTCCATGAGAGGGCTGTTTCCTTGACTTTCTCCACCCCCCCCCCATTCTCAACTTATTTTTATTTTGTGTTCATTAGTGTTTTACCTGCATATGTGTCTGTGTGAGGGTATCAGAAGCCCTGGAAGTGGAGTTACAGACAGGTGTGAGATGCTACCTGGGTGCTGGGAATTGAACCTGGGTCCTATGGAAGAGCAGTCAGTGCTCTTAACTGCTGAGCCATCTCTCCAGCCCCATCGTATCTTGTTTTTTTCTGCTTGGCTATAGCCTCTTCAAGGTCTGCTCTTTTCTGAAGCAGAAATAGGGGAGGGGTGAGTTCCGGGAAGAGAGAGGAGATGGGGTTATATGGGGTTATCTAGGAAGAGTTGAGGGAAGGGCAACTGTGGATGGTGTGTGTGTGTGTGTGTGTGTGTGTGTGTGTTAAGGAGAATACTCCTGCTATTTTAAATAAAATCCTTAGAGTTCTCGCCGAGCTAGGTACATGCTGGACAGGGAGTCTTCCCTTCACAGAAAAACAAGAGTCCTCTAAAGTAGAGTGACTGTCCCCTGTAGTCCTTAGGATCTTTCAAACTTCAAGGCATTTCTGGATCAAGCCTCTGACTCCTCTCTCTGTTGTTTGTGATCAGTGTAACTGGGCAGGTGGCCTATTGTTTTAGAGACCCTTGGGTGGGAATATCAATTACCTGTTAGGGAGAATGAACTGAGACCCAGAAGAGACACTTAATCCACCAAAGGTCACACAAGCCAATGACAGTCTAAGGACCTAGGACAGTTACTGAAACTTTATTCCCCTCGACTCCCAATGTTTTCCAGCACAGAAAGCAAGCTGTCTTCCTCTCAAAGACGAATACTTCCTCTGTGGCATCTGACACTCCATTTTTCTTAATTACCTAGCCATGGCATTCAGAGAGATGGGTGTCTTTGTGAGCCTGGAAACGGGGAAGCTCGGGCTGCTCAAGTATGAAGCATTACACAAGCTGAAAGGGACATATTATGTCGCTTTCAAAAAGAAATAACAATGAAAAATTCCACTCAGAGAAAACTAATTTCTTTACCAGAGGAATCAATTTCCCAACTCTGTTGCACTGTGTGTAACTAGAGTGGGCCCCTTAATCCATACTTTGCATAGGGGCAAATTGACACCTCTTTGATTACATGGTCCAGAAGACCTGGACATTGTGAACAATGTCAACTGCATAGCAGGCGTTCTATTCTTATTTGCTGGATGGACAGATGTTCTGTCTGTCCCTCTCACCTTCTGCTAGGCTAACAAAGTGACCTCTAGTGTTCTTGGTTTTAATATTGACTACAGAGAAAGTGGTGCTCCCTATCATGCTTCAAGTTAGGCTCTACTATTATGCTGCTTTTGGAGATATGTGTACAAATAACCAAGCATTATGGTTGAGGTGGGTTGTATTCCTCATCGGCTAATGTGTTTGAGTATTTGGTCCTTGGGTGGTGTTTTAGTAAGTTATGGAGCTTTGAGGCAGGAAGCATAACTGGCAGAGGTGGGCCACTGGAGACCTTTGGGGCTATAACCTGGCCTCACTTCCAGTCTGAGCTCTTGGGATCCTGTCCACAAAAGTTTAAACAAGCCACACTTCAGGCCCCCGGCTGCTATGATACAGCAGCTTAGTCCCCCCCTTAGGTTGCTACTGCCAGGTCATTTGTTGCCGGGAAGAGAATAGTAACCACCACCCAGCACCATGGAAGGTCAGGATCAGTACACTTCTGCCATTACTTTCACACTTCAGCTTTGCCTTGCTTTAGCGTCAATACTAGTGCAGGCCTAGACCTACAGAAGAATATCTATCCAGCTTGCCCTTTGAGAACATCTTCTGAACCTCACCACATGCCAGCTATCAGGCTATCTCCTGGATGGACTGACACAAATCATATGGATTCTGCCTTTCGTTAGTTCAGTATTTGCTGTGTGACAGCCTCAGAAATGCAGGGTTGCCCAATGAGCTTGTACCGCGAAGTGCCGTGTTGTCGGCATACTTTATGGGTCTCACAGGATACAGTTTAATTCAGATGTTAAAAGTGAACTTTACTTCCACTGAGGAAACGAGTGGGAAGGTAGATTGTTGGTGGCCCCTCTTTCCGCTACCCTCTGCTCTCCAAGCATAGGACCTCAGCAGCACCCAGTGTCCCTATTTAAGGACAACTTTGTGGCAGTAATCAGAGAATGAGGAGGAATAGGGAATATTGGAAGTTTGAACAAAATGACTTCAATGTAGGGTATAGAGAAGCAATGTTAGGGCCAAGGAGGAAGACTATTCAAAATTGGCCAAGCTGAGCCATGACTGCTGTGTGTACGTGATAGATTTTCAACCGTCTATCGGTAGTTTCCCACCCAAGATTTGTGGCACTGTGGTTAACATGGTTGGGTGTACCTCGTACAATTGTACATGTGAATGGAATCGATGTACATGGTCACATGCATGGCCATGGGCTCATTGGCATCCTATACCAACCAAAGGGGGCACCCCATAGTGATATCAAGAGAGAAGAGAGAAGAGAGAAGAGAGACGCTGCTGACGTTTTTACAGGTCTGTAGAAAGAATGTTCCAGGGCTTGTGTATTCAATCAATCTACTTGAAAAATTGATGGGACATTTTATATTAGAGAAGATAAATTAACTCCAGGCTTGTACAGCTCTCTGCTCCCTGTTCGGGGGTGGGTAGAGGAGGGTGGGGAGGTGGAGGGTGGATGATGCCTGCGAGCAGCTGTTCCCAACCAGAAATTGCCTTTGAGTTCTTTAGTGAAGGATAGCCCTCAAGCACAAGTGCACCCTCTCCAGCCCCAGCTCAGAATATGCTCCTCTTCTCTGGCCTTTGCTGAGAGCCCTTCACCGAATCTGGTTTATGGAGATCTTGGGTGAAGAGCGGCTTAAAACCACAGGCTTCAGAATTCGCTTAGTGCTGGCTTCCTGGGTAGGAGCCCTTCCCTATTAGCTCGAGAAGCAGCCTTTGTCTCTGGCCTTTCAGAGGTTGGGGTGAGGATGAAGAGAGTGTGCTGCTCTGAAGAAGAGCTCAAAACCCACAAAGTATTTCTAATCAGAAAATTACCAGGAAGGCAGCAAAATATCTGCTTAACCGATATGTTAAGCAGTGCAAGGTCTCTCTGAAAGAGAGCAGGCTCTGCAGATTTCAGAATAAGCAGGTGACAGGTACCTAAAGACTTTCTGTCTTTAAAACTTATTACCAAGAAACTGTTCCCTCTATTCCCTTTGAATCAAGAAGAGCTAAGAAACGAGTCACTTCTGACAAACATGGACGTTTCTTGCGAGGAGTTAGCAATATTCTCAACCCATTGTATCAAGCTCCTTCCCAGTCTATAACTTTTAAAAATTGTCTTTATCAATAGTGAAATCTTGACTGATGACTCAGTATTAATATGCGTATTTTGTTTTGGAGGGGAGAGGAAACAAGGTCACATTGTATCGTTAGTCTGGTGTCAACTCAGAGATGTCAACCCATGGTCGGTTGGCTCCGTTACCTTGGGACCTGTGGTGAGATAGAACATCGTGAGTGTGTGGTGGAACAAACCGGCTTGCCTCATGGTGGCTGCAAAGAGGAATGGGAAAAAGGGAGAGAGGAATGGGGAGGGAAGGAGGGAAGGAGAGAGAAGAGGTGGGATACAGGTTTTCAATAACGGAACTTGCACTGGATTTTATGTTCTAGTCATTTTCCTACCTCCCAGCAGCAGCAGCAGCAGCAGCAGCAGCAGCATCAGCACAGGCTGCCACCCTAGCCTGTAATGCATGGAACTCTGGGAGACCCACCACATCCAAACTATAGTGTTAGGTACTGTAGAGGTAAGTGCTCTGGGGAAGAATAATGCTAGGAAGTATGAGGTTTCCAGAGAGGACATTGTCCGATGATATAGGTTATATGGTAAATATTCATATGCTGTGTAAGCTTGTTAAAAGTTGGACTCTGGACTGTGGAGGTCCTCCCTTGTCCAGGACACCTACAAAATATTCACATGTCCTCCAAGACTCCATGCTCTGGAGTAGACTGGCTCCATAATTCTGTTGTAGGGAGAAGGACAGACAGTCAACGGCTAAGGGTGTTAAAACACTGCACTTGTGAGCATAGTTAGAAGTAGCCATTTCCAAAGGATACTGGTTGTCCATCCCACGGTATAAAGATGCCTGCAGCAGGAACGACCCTGGAAGCTCTTCAGTGGAGAAATGCCCAGTTGCAAGCTACTTCTTCACTGCTTCCTCCCCAGGCCATTTCTGCCACATGTCTTCAGTCCCCGGTTGACAATGTTCTGCTCCTTTGCTCTCTCTCGATCGGGCTACTCTGGTTGTTCCTTCTTGTTGTAAGTTTCTGACTCTGTAATTAATACCTTGCTATCTGCTGCTTCTATCTATTTGCTCTTTGACATGTGTTCTTTATTTTTTTCTTGCTATTCGCTTAATAAATTCACTCATCTGAGACTAAAATTGTGGGTGTTGTAGATCATTCTCTAGAAGATATGAAGCGGGAAGGGGATCAAGCCTTGTCCTGAATGGAGGGAAGTAGAGGTTTGTGGGCTCTCACAGTTGTAAGAAATGCATTCTGGGTACTCACTTTGTACCCATCCTTGCATCTCAGCTTTTTATGTGACCAAACCCATAAGGGGTGTGTTAGGACTCCCTGGAAATGGGAGGTCTATCCTTGACATCTGTGATCTGCCACATAAATGAGGCTCTGAGGCTTTCCTCCACACGATCTGCTCCAGATCAGATTGACAAGGTGGTACCCTTTGTGTCCTCTGGTAACAGATTTCGTCTCTGAACCCTCCAAGGGGGAAAGGTGAGTGAATTGGTGCCCCTAGCCCCCTCTTTCAGTTCTCTCCCTAGAAGGTAGCATCTACAGAAGCTTTTGACAGACTGTTGTCAATGGACAGTGTCTTGAAGAAGATGAAGCTCTAAGCCTGGCGGCAGCTAAACACCAGCTGGCTAGATCTTCCATTTCCTTACCAGACACTTGGAAAGATGACACCACAGGCCCCTGTCACCAACTGTGACTTGTAAGGACAATGGGGAGGAGCTGTTTGAGATTCCTTCCCCCATATGTTTCTATATGGTATTTTTTAAAAAAAAATAGAAATAGTATTTTTAACAAATCCAACAATATAGTGGTATGAAAAAAAAAGTTAACAATCTTCAACTAGTCCAGAAGCTCAATGTATAAATCCTAACCCTGGCTACTGGGAGTAATACCCATTTGCTATTTGCTACCTGTGTGACCTGCCTTGGATTACTTAGGCTCATTTTCTTTCTCTAAACTTGAGAGTGATGATCCTTTATTTCCTTTTTGTGGAATATTTTTGTTAAATGCACAGCACATATTACAGTGCTTGTTGACAAAGTCACTGTTCTACCTACATCTGTCACTGTTAACACGGCTATCATGGGATATCACTTTGGGGCTGCAGTGATGGATAAGCAGTTACATGGCTTCTGCTTCTTGCTCTCGAAAAGAACTCGTTTGGTTCCCGGCATCCATGCCAAGTGGTTGGACTGCCAGTAATTCCAGCTCCATCATATCTGACGACTTCTTCTGGCCTCCAAGGGTACATATGTGTACACACACACACACACACA